>OMLM01014430.1:0-16250 GCA_900302695.1 Helostoma temminkii
AATATTTTTATGATATGACTATGTTCAAAAACAGATTACAGTGAGGCAGTAGAAGTGTAGCCAAAGTATTCTCAAGACTAAATTCCAGAGACGGCGAACTCACTTTCGAACTTGGAAATTTCAGACAGTGAGTCTGTGGAGACACTCTCCTCGTTGTCTGTGCTGCTAATTTTCAGCTCCTCCATCTTGTCTAGAAAATTCTCTGGTTCTGCTGTGGTTCCGTTGGCATAAACAAGCCCATTTTTCTCTGTGTGGGCGTAAGGACCGTTGTTGTTTAAACCCACGGGTGCTTCAGTCTCAACAATATGACCACGTTTTTGCCGCAGAGCAGATGACTGTGAGATCTTCGTCCTCACCATCATGTCCTCTTTGACCTTTTCTAGAATCAGCTCCTACAAACAAATAAGACAAGTAGGAGTTACATTTATTCTACCCAGCATGCCTAAATGTGAGGAATAATCACACAACCTCAATACGTAAATTCTTCTTACTTCGGCATGCTCCACCTCCTCTCTGGTACCGGTGATTGTAACAGTACCCTTCGCCCCTGGACCATGTGTCTTCTCTTTGGAACAAGACACTTTAGCCCCTGTAGTCCTGGTGATCACTTTCATAGTCTCTCCACCACGACCTGTAACACAGGTACGCACAGAAACACACACACTCATTAATTTTAAGGGAATTGTGTGGGAGTGTGACTGGTTGTTTGTCTATATGTGTCCCTGTGATGGACAGGCAACCTGTCCAGGGTGTACCCCGCCTCTCAGCTGGGATAGGCTCCAGCACACCCGTGACCCCTACGGGGACTGAGTGGTATAGAAAATGGATGGATGGATATGTAGGTCTCAATCCAAATCATTCAGCAAACTCTGGTGTGGCTGAGTTTAGGTAAATCCACATGGGTAAACCTGTATAATAAAATTCTATATACTGTGTCACAGTAACAGTAACAGTAGAAGGAACATTGTGTTTGATGATATTTATGACTTTGGTGAAGATTAGATTTGTTTTGTGACCAATTTATGCAGAAAACAGGAAACTGCATAGTATACTTACTTTTTCTTGACACTGCAAAAAAAGCTGAACACACAACATCTATAATGAGCTGGCGGGTAATTCACTACATGTACTGTGTGAGTGAAACATAAATACATGTTATTAGCAACTTCAAAAACATCAGTACACAGCTTTAGCTTAACAAATATTGAAACCGTAAAGTAACTGAGGAAATGTAACAGTCTCCGAGAATAATCTGATTATCTTAGTAGCTACCTATTATACGTCCAAACGCAGTCTGGGGAACCTCCAAATCCACAGTGACTGGTTCCGATTCTGTGACCAGGTTCTCCAGGATGCAGCGGGCCAGAAACACCTGCTCCTTAGAGCCCTGCAGCAGGAAGCACACGGCCGTCTTACATCCAGGCTCTCCTGAGTCTGACAAAAGCTTCACATGAGCTCCAGATTTCTGGGTCACCTGAAAGAAAAAAATAGCCAAAGAGCAGAGAGTAAGACATGGAAATGCTGTTCACATTCAGCGGCCTGGTAGATTTAGGTAACACTCCACATAGTTTTAAAGGGAAGGTTTTGATCTGCACAAATCATGCTTAAAACAGAACAATAATTAAATATTATTCCTGATTCTCTGTTTTGTTCTAACTCACTGTATCCCATTACATTCACTGCCATACAATCCATTCAATCAGTGAACGAGTTAGATCACAACCATCCTTTAGATGCAGAAGAAGCTAAGTGTGGACTGAAGTCAAATTAGAAGTGAAAATCCTGAATGAGTGGTCTGATGATCAGGGTGTTGTATGTTACATTTTGTGCTATTTTATGCTAGTGACTCTATGCAGCTCGTCCATTATATGTTTCCTGTTTTATTTTTTAACTTCTGTTACTATTTGACCTGACATACATTAATTAATGACAAAAGACAACCAACAACTATCTGAACTGTGTTTAGCATTAACAACCTTTAGTTAGCTTATTGTCTGTTCAGTGTTTATATAAACCACAATAGCACTGATGCTAATTCAGCAGTATCATGCAGCCTTTTAAGTTATCATCAATATGACACAAAGATCTACTCAGTGAAGGAGAGTCCTCCTGCAATACGGCAGCAGGAGAGAGGCAGCACGTACAACCTGTACAACTATTTAAATAGCAAAGAGTTGGTTTTAATATGTGGTTATTTCCCTCAGCAGCGAAACGGGCCAGATTCCAATGATTCCAAGGACACTGTGCTGCTGCTCCAGACGGTGACTTGAAAAGTTGATACAGAATAAAAAGTGTCACTGGAGTAAAATGACAATAATAAAATTTTTGAAAAACACTTAGTTATGTCAATCTGTAATCATTTATTCAATTATTTCAACATGTTACACACTTTCTAATTATTTCATTTTAAATGTATTCCATACTGAGCACTTTGAGCTTCCGTAATTCTGCAAAAAACAGATAATGAAAGAACCATTATTTTGAAACAAACTTAACACAGCTATCCAAGTAAGTGCCCATTATACTGGCCAATAAGTAATTATAACAGTAACCACCATTTTAACTGTTGAACTCACCATATCCAGAAACTTGGCTTGGTGTCTGGATATGTTCCTATAAGCTTCCACAGGAAGGGTCATCTTCGACACTTCCATGCTGGGTCCCTGACCTGTTAGTTATAATTACAGATAAGGTCGTGAGAAAATAAACACAAAAGCTTAATTTGCCATTCGTACACTAACATTGCTTCTAACAACTAGTCTGTGACAGCAGATACTCACTGATGTTGGTGCTGCTCATGTGCCGATAGACCATGTAGCCCACTGTGGCCCCGACAGAGAGCCCAGCAGCCAGAGCCACCAGTTTGCCTGAGCTCAGAGAGCTCTTGTGGCTCTCCTTCACTGCGTCCATGACTCGCCGTGCACCCAGCGGGATGCTCCACCTATGCACAGACACAACACACATTAGACCTGTGGCTATCCCAAGAACATAGAAAGAAAATATCCACATTGTCTTTCTATGTCCGGTCCTGTTTATCAGCTCCTGTCTGTGAAATGTCTTTTTAATGAGTCAGGCCTCTGTTACAGCTTTTGAAAATATTCACAGCAATCACAGCGTATCAGCTGGTGTTATCACATACAATCCCCAGTGTGTTCTTGGCTTGGTGGGTAGATTTACAACCATGCAGCACAAAAAGCATTAGCCGACCCTCTGTATATTACAGAACACTTAATATTAGGTTTCTTTGTGATTACATTATATTATGTCTCACAGGACATTTCTGTCTTCATACTTAATCGCTGGTCGTAAGAACTTGTTTCCAGAATTACTCTGGACTAATCACATGTTGATTTAAAGACTGTGACCACAGATTCTCTAAGCAACACTGCATGGAGGAATGGGTGCACCACTAACACACACTCCTTAATGACATCTGATGGTGGAAAGTTCAAGCTGGAAGTTCTTTGGTGTATTTTTATAGCTTCTCTGCACCACTGAGCTTCATATTCAGATCCTCAGTCAGTTGATGAAAGGATCTAGTTGATACCAGTAGCACATATTTATTACGTACTGTCATGGCACAGTGCTAACTCTATGGATAGTGGGTAAAGTGGTACATGGTGTAGGACCATAGTGTGAGTAAATATTTCCTGAATCCTCAGACTCTTCTAGGCAGTAGGAATCAAACACTGTTTGGTTCAGTCCTGATAAGTATAAAATTTGTCTGTTTCAGGTGGATGACAAAGTGAAAGGAAATGTAACACCTTGCTTGCTTATAATTGTATTTGTAAGTGTTTTAGCAATTTCTTAAGGGAAATGAACACGATGACGATACTGACAACATAAAATTATAACAGCTACAAGGAGATAATTTTTTTTTCTTCGAATGACAGTGTCATTTCCTGTCACCACCAGCAATATGTAAACATATTCTGAACACTAGGATCAGCGTTGACTCATGATCATGTCATTACACTGATGAATCTCAGGTGATGTGAATGAAACCTAAATGACAATGTATTCTCAACATTAGAACAGTTCTTCTTTAAGTGAGACCACTTCCACTTAACTAAATTAAACCAAACTAAAATTGTTCCTCGTTTTTGTTAGGGACCTCCCTGAAGGGCCCACGGAGGTCCCCACAATGAGAAACAATGCAAGAGTTTGTTATGATGCAGCCTTTACTAGCTTCAGCCACACTGCTGATGAGCCTGCAAAAATGTGCACAAGCAGCCGCATTCACAACACAGTCCCCTAAATGATGAAACATTTAGTGTACAGTTTACTGCACATATACCCACACAAACACACAGCACTGTGCTTCTTATGTATGCTCCAAGCCAAACTGCAGCTGCCCCGACCCCGACTGCAGGACTGGCACAGGAAGCTTCTGCTGCTCACACTGAAGACCGTTTACTGTATTTGGGCGACCTCCAGCCATTCCACTGATTACTGTATACTTGCAGTTCATTCTGAGGCCGTTATAGCCACAATACTATGATTCAGACACAGTGACACAATGTACTGGAGGTGAGCCAAAGGCAAAAAATAACAGGACCATGCAGGAGCGAGGAGCACACAGCACCACCATGCAGATGCGTGTCTCACTGGGGGAAGAGGGCTCTGGGGCTGTAGTTGAGAAACACATGGGACTTGGACAGTCCAACGTCCATTTCTGAAGAATCACGACAGTAAGACACAAATCTTCTCCAGTCCTGGCTCTGTTTCTTGTTTACATCCAAGTTCAAGACTACTGACAGACAAGTAGAAGGGGAAGAAGGTTTCAGCAATTCAAGCCACTACATTATAGCAGCTCAATCAAAAATTACACTCTGATTTTTCAGCCAAAACAAATTTTATAAGAAATCATCAAAACCTAATGGTTTCTCGTCAAGGTCGGCAATAATGTCTCACTGTAAAACAACAGGTTACATATAAAATTGCATCCTCTTTGTGTCTGAACACTTTTTCTCTTTCAAAACAGGCAGTGTGATAAAAAAGCAGCAACAGTACAAATGTCATAACCTGTAAGGCTGTTCTGGCTTTGCCAACATGTCAGCACTGCCAAGACCACCACTTATGTTTCAGTGACAAATGAAAATTCCCTAGTGGTATTTTATACACTTTTGCACATACCTGTTCCCATTAGCCACTTAAAACTGGCATGTCTCTGCTGTGGCTCAACAGTAATTGACATAAGACCCAACAGGATCTCTGCTAAACACTTGATTGTATTAAATGTTTTGGGTTAAGCTACAGGTATATGCTGTGAATAGTTAGAACTAATTATAACACTTTTGTGATTAAAGTTTTATGGCCACCAGCAGGAGCGTGAGCAAAGGGAAAACAGATCACGCCTGCCAAAGTCAGAAGGTGTCGGTGGTGGCTTATAATTATAAATGAATGCAGAAGCTTCAACACAGTTTAAATAAATGATTAACATTATAAATAATAAAAAGAAATGTTTTGAATTTTGTAGTTGCAACCAGGGAGATTATCCCTGCAAGGGATGGAGCTTCACTACTCCCTAATTGGTTATTACTATGTTCTGGTAAAATAATAGTTATCTGTTTTAATTTCATAAAACTTAAAGTTGTGCATTTGGTGTTTCCTCTACTGAGTAAACACTTTATTATATACAAACAATAAGATGCAGCTCAGATGTTCCCTCCTCTTTGACTGTAAGGCCACCCCACCACATCATCTCTAGACCCGCCCCTGTTCCATCAGGCAGCGGTACTGATGTGACAGTTATAGTTGAGTCACAGGAAAGGCATGGCAGTTTTAATAAGCAACAGCATTTGGGAAATAGTAGACTAACGTCATAAGCTGGTTAAAAGCGAGCGCCATAACAATGAAGGAAAGAAATGTATTACCAGAACTGGCATATGCCACTGAATCAAGTGGTCCAGATGTTGGGTGGTGTGTAGTATCAAAGCCGGACGGCCAGGTTGTTATACATATATGTACAGTGTTCCAGTCAAGTTACATAAAGAAGCCATGTTTGTGCAAAAGCAAAGCAGCTTTAAATGTTGACATTTTTAAACGGAGTTTGGTGTCACGTCTCCTTTCTTGTTTGCAAACAGCATCAACTAGATAGGCTAGATAACCTTGTCTTTACTTCGCTTAGGTACATTAATGTGTAGTCCAGTTATTTAATTAAGACAATCCAATGAGTTAGGGCACAACATTACTCAAATGTCGGGAATGTAACGGTATTTGATATTTGTGACGGGCTGTCAAAAACACCGCAAACACACTTTTCTCCTATGAGCAGAGAGGCTAACATTAGCTAGCTGCTGGTTGACACATGCAGACAAGTCAAACGCTCAGAGAGGGAACAGACTTCTTTATACCCGCACATACTCACACAATGCAACGAACAGTCTGTGTGTGTGCGTTTTCAAGGTCTAACGTATTTAAAAATGAGCAGTAAATACATATAATGTGTCACTTACTCTAAGACCTTCTCCCTGTCAGCAGCTGATGCTAACGTTACGTTACACTCGATGAACGAAGCCGCAAATGCACCGGAAACGACATTGAGCTACATTAAAGATTAAAACGGTGTAATACTAATGTCAGTGTGAAACAGCAGTGCAGGTACTGTGATCAGACAAACTGCTTCTTAAGCAGTTCCCGTTAACATTTATAAAGCAGCTACTTATTATTATAATTATTACACTTGCACTTACTTTGAAAGGTCAACCGGAAACCTTCTGGAGTCTAATTAACTTGACGTGTATGTCAGCAGAAAAGATGCTCTGGATTATTTTTTGTTTTAAATTTTTATATTTTAGTTTACAAAAATATTCGGTTCGTGGCACCCAACTTCATCTAGTTATACAGCTACAAACACAATACAATCATTAGTTAAACATTTGAAAACCACATTTAATTGAAAATAGTATTAATACAACATATTAAAATTTTTATAAATGTTATTTTAGTTGGCTAAATTCGACACTTTTTGGAGATGTTGCCTAAGAAACAGCCATTCTCATTCATTTGAATGGTGAGATGCAAGAAGAGAAAAACATCTGAAACTGAAAACAGTCTTTTCTAATTTAAAGAATTTAAAAATGATTGGGAGAACATTTATGGAGAAAAGTGTGAAGAAATGAAAAGAATATGAAATTAAAAAATGATAACTAAGTAGGCAAAGAAATAATAAAGTTCAGTCTTCAAGTTCATTTGAAAAAAAAATTAAAACTATAGTTTGGATGTTTTTTTGTTTTTTTGCACTGAAGGCCTCCATATAACCGAGAACAAATTGTACTTTACCTAAAACCAGTAATTGTACACACATATTTTGAGTTTCTGTTGTAAATTTACTGTGGTTGTGTTTTTGTCAAAATTTGAATTTTCCCCAAATGATAACTGCAATGCACATAAGCAATTTGCCTCTGGGATGAATAAAGTTTTGTGAATTTAGAATCACTGCTCTGTTGCTTTGCTGCCGAATTAGTGATTCAAACAACACTTTTATAAATAAAAGAACATTTTTATTAACATGACAATCAATACACACAAAAATTGCCATAGGTTTTGAACATAGACACTTTAAAAATACAAAATATACATGTTGTATACATTTATGTATCCTGTGTATTTATTTATGTAACTATATCATAGTTCAACACCCCTCCCTACAAATCCACTGACAGAGGCTCAGAGCATGTGCATGATAATGTTATGAGAAAGAAAATATCAACTCTGCAAGTTGTACCAGAGGCCTGGTAACATACAGTGTGAACTCCATGCTGTGAACAGAACAGTAAAACAATACATAACATGTACACTGATTAAGACAGAGCATTCACTGGATCGTATTCATGCAGCACAGTTCATATGTTTGTCCTCATATAAAACTAATGTACAGGGAGAAAAAAATAAGTTTAAATCATTTCTTACATTGAAATTTGTCTAAAACCATCTTCAGTAGTTTCATCCCAACTGTGATCACAAGTACTTTTGTGCCATAAAACTAGAAACTGAATTTGTGCTTTTGCACATCTTTATTGTACCTATTTTCAAACACCCCCTTTAAATGTTTTCTGCCTAGAACAAATAGTGTACAGGGCCACATCCAGCATTTCAGAAATACTGAGGTCATTAGTCATCCAAGTCCCACTGAGCCCACCACAACAGTAAGCATGTAAAATGTTCTAATTCATTTTTAAAACTAATTAAAAATAAATCCACTAAATTTTTAAATATTATATTCAAATATATCGGTACATTTTATGTTGCAAGCATTCAAACTGTATCTTTCTAAAAATCTCATGGCAATATACTGCATTCTGTGTTTGGCCTAAATTAAATTTAGCGCCAATATTAAAATTGTATTTACCCAGTCTGGATCCTGGCTGTGTGAGCTTTGAAATGTAAAATCCTAAGAAGGTGTTTAAACTTTCAAACTCCCAGTGAAAGCGAAACTGAACAACCTTGCTGTATTCAAAGGTAGCTGCGCCCTAAGGTTCAACCCTAGATGCCATGTTTGGTGCCATTTAGAGCAGCTGTACTAGGAACCGTCAAGAACCAGGGCCAGAACAGGCCTCAGAACAAGCACCGGCTTAACTTTGATTGATCTGGAAAGTTTGTTTAGGAGTAAAGGTGACTGAGGGAGAAGGATTTTAAAATCTGAGGTAAACTTGTGACATGTAATCTGTAACTGTGACTTGACTGTGACATTATTAAAATTATGGAAAAAAAAAAACAAATCCTACATTACAATATATATAACTTTATCTCACAATATCAATATACATTGGAATAAAATACACTTTAAGGAAAATATTCTCAAATGAATCATCTGAGGCTTCAAGGCAGATTTTTGCCCCAAGCCCTCTTATTGGGTAAATCCAGCATTGATAAAAATTACTTTCATTGTTCTACATTTGTTAACAGAGTTGTTATTTAGTTCTGAAGTAATGCGTTACCAATAATCACCACCAATCCACCTATACATTTACAGTAGCAATACTAAAATCATGTCCATCTGAAACAAAAACAGAACCACACAGAAGGCTGGTCTGACAGTGATACAAACATCTGCTGCTGAGGGTCCACATTAACTAGAAATCAATAGGCCTGATTACAGTGGGGAATAAAGAAAGGCAGGTTAACGAGGGTGATCTTATCAACTGGAGTATGCTGGTCGGCAGATTAAATAAGAAATCTAGGGTCATTTGAACAAGTTTGCTGATTAAATCTATGCGACTATCTATTTTTTTTACTCGAACACTAAACAATATCCTGAGCGCCTGTCTGCCGAGGTGCTGGAACATGAAACGACAGACAGGCTGAGAAGGAAGGCAACTGAATGATATGAAGCACCTTTCAGAAGTTGCTGGTATGTTCAGAAACCAAACTGAACGTTGTTATATATGCAGTAAATCCATCGCACGGAAGAGGCTTAAGATCACTGCACAGCCAACTGTGTGGGTTCAAAGTAGCATGCTGGCACATTCTCGATGTGTTGAAACGTAAATATGTGTCTACAAAACATGACTGATTCAATCCTTAAACTTCATTATGTTATGTGTTACAGCAGATCTAACCTTGGCTTAGCTCAGGAACACCAAAAATATTTCTTGTAAAAGACAATAAAATAATAGAGAACACTGCCTGCACGTTACCACAGTGAAGATTCAAATGTTTAAAAACTCAGTCAGAGTTCAGAAACTTAGCTTCTTCTGCTCGTCACATTTTCCAGAGGTAGTGTTACATCCTATTCTGATGCCAATGAAATGACCAAACACCTTGTTACATACGCAACCAGTGTTTAGTATTAAATGGATAAGATGACATAATAAAATAAATAAACATATGCACTGTGTAAAAATATATACAGTAAATGATGTGCGCGTTCTGACACATTGGTGCTCACTAGCTTCTACCGTTGTTGGTGATTTAGCAAAAGCCACAGTTCGTCCCCTATTTATTTAGAAGTCAACAGATGTAACTTTGAACCCACTGCCATTTAAGAGATTACTAGCTCAATATTATGAAATATAATTTCATTAATCCTACTGAAGCAGTTACATTGTTCTAAAGGATGCTATTTTCTCTAGTGTTTGTGAAATATTTTCTTTCATATCCTTCACCTTTCAGTTAAAAAGCTAGATAAAAAACAGATTTAGGCTGCTCATGAGACAAGATGGGTAACAGAATCAGAACCCAACAGATTCACAGAATTTTCTTCTCACTGCATTTTATATATCTATATATACACACGTAGATACCACATAAAGTCCTGTCGCTTTATGATATAAATCTCATAAGCTATAATTATAAGTTACGGGATGTCATATTGGCACCATGAAAAGTTATCGCGTGTGGTGCCATACAAGGCACAGAGTGACATAGCTTTCCACACGTTATATATAAGCGTTTTCGTGCCTGAGGGTTAGCTTAACCTAATATTGACTGTAATGTCAATATAACAATTACTTATTTTAATGTGTCTGTTGTTTTCTACTTGTTGAACTGATGAGCACAGGGTCCTAGATCCAATATGGCAGCGCACCAGACACATTTCAGAAGCCTTAATGTGGTATCTATATGTTTATATCTATGCGGTCTAACTTTGCAGCTTTGTTAAACTATATATTAAACATCAGCTTCACTTGTTAGTTTTTGTGTTTCTTCACATCAGTAGCTAAATAGCTGATTCTGAATTAGTTTATCATTGTTGTTCCTCAACTAACTGGAGCTAACTGGCTAAATGTGGTAGCAGTTGTTGCACATGGTAGCGTAAAGGAAAGCAGTTGGCTGATGCGATGCAAGCATGAAAAAGATGTGAATTTACGAAATAAAAGTCATGAAATAGAAACAGACTTCTACAGGACATTTGGAAATAAAAATTCAAATATTTTAATTTTCTGATTTTAGAGTATGAATAATTACTTTCTTTAACATATTATTGCTTCTTTTATATGTATTTTATAATTATTTAAATAATATAAACGCTTTAAGGGTTTAATAGTTACAAGCTACTTTTTCCTAGACCTTTTGATTTTCCTTAAAATGAAGACACGTTAATAATATGTTTAATTAAATGAAGGCTGGACTGGTCTGATATATGACAGCAAAATGAACTTCACCCCAAAATCAAAGAGAGCTGTTCTGGATTGGGAGATGAGAGTTACCATGCACAAGCCTCTCAACGTGACAGTGAAGAAGCATAAACGTTCTCAGAAAACATTCCTCATGCCTTTACAACAATCTAAAACCAGACAACTTGATTTGAAAAGAACACTTTGGAATTCTGTTGCAAAGAAACAGACCCACCTTAAATATCCAACATAATATTTGGTTGATATCTCCTCCATATGACAGTTGCAGTGCTCTTGGGCTCAAGTGTTAATGAGGGGCTTTACAGTGTTTGCACCCAGCCCTTCCCTGGTTTCCAGAACAGGCTGACTGGTTCTCAATATTGCTTTGACACTAACTTCCTCAGACGGAAGGCATCAGAATGGAGAGTTCATGCCCAGCTTTGTCTCAAACTGCAGCTTCTGTCTCTTCTGGTAGCGAACTCTGACTCTGAAACAGACAGAGGGGACAAACCACAGCTTTTGACTGAGACAGAATGCCATGTACTCTAGTTGCACAACATATCCCTGATCTGAAGAAAATGAAAAAAGTCACTCATCTGAGTATTAAATAATCCTCAATAATTCCACTCAGATCCCAGCTGCTTTTCCTGCACTATAAATCTGTAACATCAGCTTGTGCTTCTCCCCTCTTGCTTCTTTCTGTTGCTCAAATGTCCTTATAAGCCAAATCATTTACAATATTTATAGTCTATTTATCATAAACTACACTACAGTAAAATATTTGGATTATTTTTACTATTTTCGTTTTTCACTTATTGAATGGTTCTATATGTGACTTCACTTGTAGATTGTTCTGATTGCAGGGGCTCTACAGCTGTTCTGCATCTTCCCTTCTGTGCGTTGCTTCATACCTTATCTCGTGTAGCTTCACCACTTCGTTGACCGCCACCACTAGCAGCAGGGACAGAGAGATCAGCAGCCAGGCTAGCAGTGGTATGTCATCCAGGTGAAAAGTAACAAAGCTGCCCTGGTTGCGCCACAGAAGGTAATCCACCGTAGCTTGAACAATATGGCCAAGAAGACTAGGTGGGAAGGGAGAGAGGGTGTGAAATTTATACAGACATGCCCACACAAGAAGGCCATTTGATTTAATTTAAGGTTCTAATATGAGGAACATGCGCAGGTTAAGGATGCAACAGTTCTAAAACAGAGACCGAAACCACAACACACACGACCACATTCTTGTAGCGCATGTAAACATCAAGTATAGGCTCAGCTTTAGTCTGTGACTGCACACTGAACAATAAGACATATCCAATACAATACAGACAAACTCAAAAAAGCATACAAACAACATGATAACTTACACCACAGGAACTGTGAGGCACCACCAGGTGTTGCTGAATGGACTCTTTCTCCACAAAGGCTGAGAGCGGTGAACATAGCTGAGGGAGATCACCACTGGAAAATGGGATTAACAATATAAACAACTGATTAAAAAAAAAAAAAAAACCCGAGTCAGCTCAACCATGCTTTATGCACCATGCTGCATTTTAGATTGAGTTCCTACCTGTGTGCAAAACAAGGAACACTGCCATGACCTTCTGAGTCAGCAGCAGGCCGTTCGACAGTTCACTGAACCACAGAGGAGCCTCGTCTGACGAGCTGCAGTCACAATAAAACAATTATTGTGCTCTGTCTGTGGGCAGTACTCTATCACTAAAACCAGAATGAGCACATTGCAGGTGTGCCTACTCCAACCAGTGAAGTTGTAGTTTACATGCCCATCTGTTCACACTCATATTCCAGTAAGCTAATGCATGTTTGTGTCACATGTAATAAAATTCCTTGCAGGTGTTTCTGTGACATAAATGTAATTACTTCTTCCTTGAATCCAAGTAGACCTTAGTGCCAAATTGGGAGAAATTACCTAAAGGAGTTGCTGAGATACCGTATTCACAAGAATAAATGGCCATGAGGTCACAGTGGCTTTGAACTTTGATGACTGACAAAACATTATATGCTCATCTTCAAATCTGTGAATGGAACAATTGGACAGGCAGGGATAACACTGCTCCTACCTGACTTTGAGTATATGAAGGCATTTGACAGTGGAGTTGCCAGTCAAGTTGCCGCTACTGAGGCAGATTTCCTGCAGGGTAAACCCGAAGGCCAACAGGTAGGCACACACAGTCAGACCAAACTTCAACAGGAAACAGCCAAGGAAGTAGTTTTGGGTCTGGTCAAAGAGGAAATGAGTCAGACAAACCAAAAATGTGCTGGTGGCATTCAGTCCATTTCCTGTCATCTGTGCTCAGACCAATTATAGCAGCACGTCTTCCTGCCTTACTTACTGATACAGTAAGAATGGCCTCTAGATTCTGGTCCTACCTTTCTTGGAATGGCATCTAGGTTCTTCCCTGTGGCAACTGTCATTACTGTACTGTCTGGGGGCTTCCCCAAAAGAGACACACTGTCAACACAACATAAAAGGACCATTAGTTCAGCACAAGACGTTGACATGCCTCAGTATTATGGTTTATAGTTTTAATGTGTTGTTTTAAAGTGTGTGTACCTGAGAAGTGGGCAGCTGAAGCAGGACAGCCACAGGATGTCAGTGATGTTCATTGGAGGAGGAAGCTGAGCCAGACAAGCTAAAAACTACACGCAAATACAGGGGCACAACATTAATCTACTGAATATAAATATGGTATGTGCTGTATATACATTTAGTTTTATACAATGTCTAAAAACTTTGCCATTTTTATTCAGATAGTTTGAAGGACTTTGTTATCTGAAAAATTTGTAAACCCAAGAATTTATTCTCCGTGGGTGATGTTCAGACACTGAATCTGATGTGATATGTTGAAATGAGAAACATGGACTATCTTTGTATCTCACCTGGATGATGACCAGACTGAGCTGGCACTGCAGCAAAAAGAGGAAACACTTGCGGATGCCGTAGGTTGTGTGTCGTGCCTGAAACACATTCACCCAAAAGCAGTAATGAATAGGTGCAACATATTTCTGGTTTACTGTGTGGGTACTGTATGTGTCTGTGTGCCTAACCTGCTCTATGAGCTTTATCATGCTGACGCTCTCTCCTTGGTGGAAGGTGACAGAGCAGCCCATACTGTTGAGCTGTCCAGAGAGCCTCAGTGGAGTCAGACCTTCAGCATCTCCGTTGAATCCTCCTCCGGTGGCGTAGCCAAACGTCTCCCATGAACACTGAGAAGGATACAGAGGGTCCAGAGCGATGCTGTGGAAATAGGAGATGGGGGGTGAAAATTCACAAGTGGACCCATCAGGATAATACTCAGAATGGGAATGTGTGTGTGTGTGTTTGAAGTCACTGAATATTGTGTGTATACCTGAGGTTACTCTGTAGGAATGAGCGGCTGTTGCGGAAATTGGCAGCGCTTCCCAGACAGCATGTGACCTCCCTGTTCTCCTGCATGATCTTCATCATTTCACACATGGCTGTGAGAAAAACACCAATGTCAGTGTTCATTGCTCAAAAGCAGAACGTCAGTATACCTAAGATATAAACACTTACAGGCGTCATCCACTCTTCCTTGAAATAAGACTCAACTGTTATTAAGAAATCAAAGTAACACATAGGAGAATGACACGCTATGTACAACAAAACACAACTCACTGTCTGGCGTGCAGTCAGTGAAGAGTGGCACCAATAGAGGCACATTATCAATGTTCTTCAAATGAGGGCGAACCTGGCGGATACCACGAGGTAGCTTGGCCTGACAAAGACCAGGGACAAAAATCAGAAACAGTAATAAAAAGACAAACATGAAAAAGATAAACAAATATGTTCATATTGATTTTTCATATTGAATATATATATATATATATAATATAATAATTCATATTGAATTAGATGAATTCCAGTATGTTATCAGTCTGTAATCAAAGGATGAATGTAAAACACAGTGATATTTATATACTGGTAGAGAGAGGCCGTGCAGTGGCTTTAAAGAAAGTGCTGTTACCCTGTTGCAGTCCTCTAGGAAACTGGGCACATCGCTGTCTGTGGGCTGGAAACTGGTTAGGTCAGAGTGGACTTCCTCCTCTGGCAGCAGTGGACCTTCTGCTTCATCCCGAGAGTCTGATATGATGGGAGTTGTCTAAAGTTAGACCTACTCTGTAAAGTTCAAGAGCCCCAGTGACTGGGACACATACTTTACTTAGACTACCTATTGTCTTTCCATTGATCAGAGAACCTGGACTATAGCAACACTCCGGTGCCTAATTTTGTCCTTAAAAGATGTCATAATAAAACAAAAACATTTTAATAAATAATACACAAAAAAATAAACTAACACTGCAGTATGGTACCTGACAAACCCACTGAGACATCTGTAAATACCTCACAGCAGCAAAGGAGGTGATATGGAAGAAGCAGTTAGACAGGATGGACAGTAAACTGAAATGTATTATTGTATTATTTGATCATAAATTGTTAAATGATGAATCTAAGATCCCAAAATCGTGGGCAAACCAAAATGTGATGAAGTGCACCACAATAATAAATCTTAAACAATGCAGTGTGAACACAGGTCTGGTACCTTGGTTCAGGTCCTCGTGCAGGGAACCATGACCGGGGCTGGATGGAGCTCCATCACAGGGACTGTCTCCATTGGGAGTCAGAGAGATGTGACAGTTCCAGCCTGTCTCTAAACCCATCTTCTCTGCAAACACCTGTGAAAACACACACCGGACACATAAACACATTCTCTAGTGTCTACTACACTAAAGTCTTAATAATCCCTATCCTTATAATAATCCTACAGCAATATCTTCTGAAATATGGAATATCCCAGGTATCTGTAAAATATAAAAAGTCTTAGAATCAATAACCATTACTGCACTAATAATAATCTGCTATATTTGACTGTGACGGTAGATGGCTCTTGTCAGATTACTAAATTAGAGTCCTACTTCCCTGTTGTGAAAAGATGGATGTCACTGAATTTCTAACTCCTAAATTCAAAAACTAACAGGCTGGTCAATCACATGGTGGATGCAGAGACGTTATTTCACACTTATGTATCATCCAGACTTGATTTAGTAATATTTTATTTTCAGATCTGCCATATGCAAATACTACACAATCAGAATTCTGGATTCCTGTCAGCCCCCAGAGTAAAAAAAAAAAAAAAAAACACCCTAAAA
>OMLM01014430.1:24185-39163 GCA_900302695.1 Helostoma temminkii
TTTGTCATTGACTCGTGGGGAAGGAGGTGGGGAGAACGGAGGGAATAAATCTCCTGGCTCCAACACAATGTGTTCATCATCCTGAGGAGGGACAAGAATAGATTTAGAAAAAAATATATATTATTAAAAATTATGTCAATAGTAGGTAGATTGATGAGACTGATGAGCTACAGAGACCTGACAGTTTAGCACAACCACTGGAAACAAGGGAAAACCAGCTGGCCTGGATGTGATTAAAGGTAACTATTGTAACCATTTCCTCCCTAGCACCTGTACACTTCATCTGAAAAGTCTGAAATCACCACTAACATAACAGTTACTACAGAAAAAAACTGAAACTAAATTGTAGCATATTTTAGGTATTTTAAATAAATGACATTTGATCTTAAAGACAACTCTGTGTAAAGAATTAAAGAACATATTTACATAATACATGTAATACATAATACATACTGAATAGTGACATGGCACTGCAAGTATACTCAATATGACGGAGGAGGGCGCTGGGATTGTCTCCATGCAAACTCACCTTAATGCCTCTGAGTGATGCAAACGCCTCTTGTCCAGGTCTCAGAGCGATGACATCTCCTTCCACCAGCAGACTAACGGGCAGATTTACCAGCTGGGAGTCACGGTAGGTCCAGTGAAGGGACCACGATGGGGATGAAGGTGTGTACAGGTCAGGGTACAGTGAAGGGGCCCATTTCACTTCATCCACACATCCTGCCAGATAGTCTGGAGTAACAGTGGAAACAAAGCGAGGATGCAGATAGAGAGAAGGAGAACATGAAGGAAGTAATCCAATGTTTTCCAGCTGAGAGCCATGTGCTCACATTTGGAGACTACTTGTGAGTAATAAAGTTGACACTAAATTATACAGTTAACCCTTTCAACAAATATAACATTTTGTAAGTGTAGAAATGTCCCCTGAAATATATTTGTGAACGAAGATCACTTCTGTATTAGCAAAAAGCTATACTAGAGATGTTGTCACTTTAACCAATAATACCTTTTCTATTCTTTTTTTAAGTTAACATTAAAGTTAACTTAAGTTTGAAATTAAGCCTGAGGGAAATTAACAGAGAGAGGCTTAAATCATTCAGAGAACTGGAATAGCAGCAAAATTCTGCTTTTGATTACTGGAACATTAATATCATAGAACAATACGATCAATGGAATGTGCACCCATGATGCTGAACTGAAAAATACAATACAATACAATCTATGTTCCCATTTTCCTGTAATTTTAATAAAAGATTTGCTGCAAGCAGTTGAGTGATGAGGAAAATCTCAATAGATAAACATTATTTTTTATAAGAAGTATACAAGTGGAAAGTCAACAAGCCTAGCCTACCACTCAGCTGTGTGATAATGCCCTTGAGGCGCCGGACCATCTCACTCCTCTTCAGCCGCTCCTGACGTCCGACCAGCAGCAGGTTGAGCAGGAAGAGGAGGAGGAGGGCTATAGCATTCAGCATCTCTATACCAGAACTGCAGAGGGGAAGGGCAGAGTAGCAAACACTTAAGTAAGAAAGAAATTCTAACACAGTGACATAAAGTAGCTTTGAATCATCTTGTATTGTTTGATTAAAAGATAAAGTTGAAACAGGACTTTTCATTTTGTAGTAGTATTGATTATGTTGGTTGCAAATATACAAGTTTTAATGACAAATACTGAAAATAATGTAGTACTACAGAGTAAAATGTGGATAAAAGTATGTATATTGATATCATTTATCTTGTGAGGGTGAGGCCACCTTGATATCAGTAAACATACTTTAGTCCAGGTCTTCAATTAGAAGTCCAGGAGGTCCAGTCACTAGTCCTCCCTAGTGGAGGTCCAGACTGATTTTTAATTGCTTTCATCCAACCATCCATCCATCTATTTTCTGAACCATAGGGGTTGAGGGTGTGCTGGAGCCTATCCCAGCTGTCATATGGCGAGAGGTGGGGTACACCCTGGACAGGTCGACAGTCCATCACAGTGCCACATATAGACAAAGACAACCATTCACACTCTTAATCATACCTACAGGCAATTTTGAGTCTTTATTGATTTGAAAAAACATTTTTTTTAATTGTTTTTGTTTTAGATATTTTGTTGGTACATTTTATAGTTTTGATGAAAAGCATCCCTTTGACCACTACAAGACAAATTCTTAAAAATAAATGAATTCTTAGTGATTTATACATATTCTCAAAATAGGTCTAATAAGTCGGTATTTGGTCAAATATGATGTCATTGTTGAAAAAATAACTAAACATTAACATAACAGTGGGTAATTTTGCCTGTTTTTTTTCTGTACTCAGTTTAACTAAAACAAAGACAAACATTTGTTGGCCTTTCCCCTTTAACTTTTGCACTACAGCGGCCATATAAATGACTAAAATGACTAGGCTCAGAAATGCACAGACTATGTTGACTACTTTTCATTTCTTTTCAGAATTGTTCTGAAAATGTTTTTTAAATATGTCAAGACCAACACTTAGCGTGAATGAGATACACATGTAACTGTTAATAGGTCTCATCTAGCAAGAATTGCTATTGCGACTTTTAAGGCAAAATCACCATGTTGCTCATTCAGACATGAAGCCGGTTCAGATGGCGTCAGATTAATAAAAGCAGTCTGAAAAGGGCGATTAGGTCATAAAAGAAGAAAGATGTGTCGGAGAAAAAGGAAAATAAGTCAGACAAGACTGCTGTGTAACACAGTAGCAACAGCTAATGCTTGTGAAGCTGGTGATCTCATACTATTTCTGACTTCTGTTCGTATCAAACACTTCTACCAACCTGCCCTTTGGCTGGCTGCCATGGCAACAGAAAAGTCCCAGCACCACTAGTAGAGTGAGGGCACCTCCCGGCCAATGAAGGCAGGAGTGACGGTTCCCATGGTAAAGGAAACTATTCACCCACCGTTCCTGTGAAAACATGGCAAAACAACATGGGAACAGAGCAGTAGATGGGATCAAAGCCAGGGTTAAACTCATACTGTAGTATGAACACACTGTGTGTGTTGTGTTTTCTGTAGTTTTATATTACTGATCAAATAATCTGACAAGGATGCACTCAGACTTGCAGTATTCAATTTGTTAAATTGAGTTTGGGATTTGTGTTTAGGTAAAGGTATGGTTTAGGAAGACAATGTACTAAATTAAAGACTACTGACATACTTTAAATGTGCATGCATAAACGTGTGTGCATACCTGTGCAGAGGCTTGTCTGTGTGCAGCTCTCTGGTGCTGCTCCAGCAGGCTGCTGAGCTGGTCCCGGAGCTTTACCAGAGCCTGTCTAGTTGACAGGCCTAGGGTCACAGCATTCTGCTCCTGCAACGCCACACAGAATAACTTTGTCACACTCCAGCTGACTCTGTGTCAACACATTGGTCACAGCTCAAAACGAAAGGCATGAACAATTTAACTGACACGATTATTGCAAATACAGATAAAGAGATGAGCCATACATATTAATAAAAATTTCCATATACTGCCTACAACCTGTGCACTAAACTTTATCTGTGTAACCCATTTCTCAAAGCAGACATTTTAGCTTGTCAAAGCAGGAAAGACAGAGATGTAATTGCTGACATAAAAAGTGCATTCCATTTAAGTGAGGCATTTCCAGGATCCTGGTATTGTGCACATTGGAAAGCTGCATTTGAAGATGGATGGAGGAGAAGCCAAATGTGGCAGCTCTCTGTAAAACCTTTACAGTTTCTGTATGTAAGTCATCCAGCACACAGGCTGAGGTTCTACTAGCTTTTGTGCTCTTTTTGTCTTTATAGTCGAAGATTAGAACAGAATTGAGTTATTTAGTATCGGGTGTCTGCCAACAGCAAGTCCAATCCAGTTCTTGTATGTACCAATCTACTCACTCTGACACATCATATTTTAAGGAAGGATTTGATCCAATTGCTGATTGAAAGATTATATAACTTGATGTAACTTATAATATGAATGAAAGAATAAAGTATAGTAGAATAAAGCTGTTTCACAAGTTGAAGTGAAAACTGAAAAGCAACCAGGCCTTGAACTGATAACAATGCAAAGTCCAGAGAGAAGAGAAACAGGGCCACATAGATGTTAATGGGAAAAAAACATTTCCCACACTCCACGTTTGTGTCTCTGCACTATCCTACGTACACACAAACTGAAAAGCACACACTATTATGAAAACTCATGCACATACACACAAGGTTCAGCCTTAGCCTTCAGTCTCTACAGCCCACATACCCAAGCTATTAATAACTTGCCATTTTTTGCATTATTGTTGCATTTCCTTTAACAAAAATCTCTAGTCAGACAGCATTCACACACAGACACACAGTATCTGGTGTTTCATTAATGTGTAGCTCTAGGGAATAAAAGCAAATATTAATTCATGCTACTGTAATGTTCACTGCATCAATTTAAATCCATTAGTTTTTTATTTACTCAACAAAGAGAAGGTCTACTTATAAGAATTCTAGGACATTCAAAAGGCCAAAAGATGCATGTTTATGACCGTATATTAATGATTATACATGACTACAAAGCTCTTCATTGAGCCTGTTGAAGTACAGGATAGCAGCATCCATTTTTTCATTCCTACTCCCGTTATGTTTTTCCCAGTGGTGCCTGGTACTGAACTGCCTACACATCTGCGTTTAACTGAAGAGCTTTAATCATTTGACACCTCCAGAAATGATCAAAGACAATAAGAGTTCATATGAAGTAACTGTGTTTAGCTTAGAAGATAAGGTCTTTCCTAGCTTAAAAAATAAAAAAAGCCATCACTTAATGCAGTGATTGTGCAGGGGAACCTCTCTCAATTTTCATTTTGCATACACCTTCTTCTGTCACAGCGTGTGTACACATTAAACATCAGTGCACACTGTTGACTGTAATTGAAAGATTAAAAAACATATATGGCATATTATCCATCTCTCTGATGGCAAGTTTTATGCTAAGCTTTTGAGTGTGGGAATTCAGAGCATCTATAAATACTTTGGCCTTGGTCAAATAGCATGTGTCACGTCCTAGTTTGTTTGACCCATGCTTTCCCCAGACACTGGTACTTTCCATCACTGTAGCACATGCAGCTTTATTGTGCAATTAAGGACTACTACTGATACTGGTAGTACAATGCTCCCAGTAACTGTACCTACCAAAGTGTTGTACTTAAACTGCTATCATGATTACAACATGTCTTATTTAAAGACTGTAAACAAGCTTATCGTTTTGCTCCATCTGACTTTGTTCTTGCTTCTATTGTGTCTCCACATTTTGGTCCCCTTTTCCAAACTAAAATGTTATGTTGAAAATATGTACATCTGAAAACACAGACTGGGTGTTTGAAAACTTGTTATATCAGTAACCAAACAAATGACGACAACAATGTGGCCATTCACTCTTAAAAGTAGTCTGACTGCAGTCTGATTTTCCATCCAGACAAAGAATCCAACAATAAATGGAGGGGAAACAGAAATATACTGCCTCCTTTGCTTGTTTTCTGTGGCTGGCTAGTTGGATGGCCTGCTCGTGTGTCCTCTACACAAGGGGAGAATGAACCATTTTGGTGTTTTTTAGATTTTTCTTTTAGAATTTTCCCAGGTTAATGTAGATCCTATCTTTACTGAAGCATTCTTAGATCCCATTAAATAAACATTATCATTACCCACCTCCATTAAGCTAATTTTCTTTCATCTTCAAAATTTGTCCCTAGGACTCATCAAGCGTGCAAACCAGTGAGAGTCAACAGAAGGTAAAAAAATGTTCCCGCGAAAAAAACAGCCTTTGAGGCCTTTGTTTCTCAGATACACTATAGAAATTTGTTAATATATTCTTGAAGTGTATCACAAATAACTTCAGAAAAGCATGAATCAGTGCTAGGAGACCTTCCAGAATAGCTAATCTCTCCCCAGATGATAGTCTAAATCCCTCAGGCCCTATCTGCTCAGTAAACATCTCTCCACCCCAGGGACATTTAGGTAGCACACACAGCTGCTGAACTAAGCAACCAAACTCACCTGCTTCTTATCCTGCGGCTCCATGGCAACCACAACCACTCAACATGCTCTGTGCCTCAAGCAGCCAGCACCACCTGGCAGAGCCCTGTCAGCGGCGCTCCGCAATGTCCAAATCTGGATGCGGCACACTTGAGCTGGATCCCACTCAGCCCACCGCCTCTGGAATCTGCAGATCAAGTAGTTCAGATGTGGATGGAGGAAGATAAAGATGGAAGGTGGGTGCAGCCTTGGTCCCCCACCTGGCGACACCTCCTGCCACACCTTTTCTGCCAGTGTGACAGAAAGGACTCCCACACCTGCAGGGCCAGCAGAGAGAACAAGGGAACTCGTTTTGTTTCTTTCAGGACTTTAATTGTTGCTCATGGGCAGCACAGATATCCTCTTCATAACATTCATGTATAGGTCTGTGGAAAAAATGAAAAATTACACAAATAAATACTTTACTGCAAAGAAGACATTAATTATAACTGTACTGGCAGGATGTACTACTGTATTCCCCATCCAGTTTAAGCTGCTGAGCTAAAGTTAACTGTCATGCTGTACGGTGCTGGACCTTCAGTGAGAGCACCCAGATGTTAGGACAATAGCTCAGCTGAAAAGCCGACCAGAGTCCTGTATGTACTGACATCAGGCCCATTCACTCTGACCACATAAGCAGCTTCCTCTGGCACATAAAACCTACTGAACTCCAGAGTCAGCAGTCTCCATTGGCTTGACTGTTGAGCATTGACAGTGCTCAGCTAGACAGAGAAAAAAGAGCCAGACTGAGGGGTGAGTGGGTTCACTCACTAGAGACTGACTGTGAGAGGGCTCAAATCCAGGAACTGTCCTGTTGCAGGACCAAGAACAGTCAAAAAGGAAACTAGAATGTCTGCAATCTGCAGCTCCACAAACAGAGGTTGTAAAGGGTGTTATATTCAGAAACATATTTTAAAACTGTGTCAGTAGAACCTTTTCACAACAGATATATTGACTTGTGATAGAAGGAATAGCACAGGTATTACTAAAACTTAATGGCTCCTCTTCATTTAGATGCAACTGTGAGCCATGTTATAAATGACACTAGAACTCCGAAAGTACAGCAGCTACATCAAATCCATTCATTAACTGTATTAATTACACCGCTGCTTTTCCTAATGTGACATGTCAAAACATCTTGAAATACCTGCCAAAGCTGTACTCACTGTATGTCAGTGAGTGTCACTGGCAAATCCCTTTGAAATACTCGTGGCAGAAGTGTGTGTTTAGGATGCTTAGTGTCCTCAGCTTAACTCCCACGTTACTTGGAATAATCAGTCTTTCCTGTAACTGTGTATTCCCCAGACAGGAGCCTTGACAACAGCTAATGCTAGTGCCACTAGTAGTAATGTTTAAGCCTGACAACCACAGCCGAGACAGTCTCAAATGGTTTTACACTACTTCTAGTTAAGCAGCTCAACGACTTTTAATTCATTTTCAGACATAAAAATAAAACTGCTTGGCAAATTACAAAACACTACTGCCCACCAACTAGCTAGCCTAACGTTTCGTTATTATTTCGGTCACCTATTATGAGAAAAATAAATAGGATACGGGTAAATAACTGTACGGTCGAAAACGACGGCTCGAGTTGCCTGGTGTAATATGTGTCTGTTGTGTTAACACATTAACCACATATCGTATTAAATGTTTGTTAGAAGTGATGTTACAGTGCTGACAACAGTTTAAACTCGACTTTATGTCGCCCTCTCTGAAGAAAGTAAAAACTGGTATAGCAGCTAGTTAGCTGGGTGTCCTCCTGATGTCAAATGCAGATGCTAACGGAATAGATGTTTCCACATAGAAAGACTTTTGCTGTTGAAATATTGCATATAACAACACAGCTCGCGGATGTGCAACATTAGTATGTGAACTCACCTTCTCTTATGTCCACGTGATTTTTAATATCCTTTTAAATTTACGCTTTTCACTCGAATGTAGCTACTTCTGAGCCTTCACTGCACAACAGCAGCAGCCATGTTGGGGAGCAATCTGCTGGGAAGAAGGAGTAGTGCGCTGTGATTGGATGACGCCAGAGTATCCTGTTCTTCCATTGGCTGTGATAGGATTGGGCGGGCTGTATTTTGACTGCGTGTGTGGTTCTTTTTTTCTTTTTTTTAATGGGACACCCAAAACTTGAGTGAAGGTTTTAATTTTGTAAATGCAATAATATTTGACATCAGTAGAAGCATGAGAACGTATCTAATGGCTTAAATAAACAAAACCAAAGCACTAGATATTACGCCTATGGAAAAAAAAACTATTTGTTGTGGAAATTACTCACTCAATAATTTACTGTAAATACTGTAATTGGACCAAACCAAAAACATTGAAACACAGATAGAAAATTCAGGGTGTCAGAAATTGTGTCTGGTCAAACAGCGGAGCAGTTTCAGTCAGAGACTTCTCCAGCTCCGCTGTGACAAGGAAAGGTACAGGAAGTCATTTGTGCCAATATCAGCCTGTTCCTTTAGTCTGCTACAGATTTTTACAGTTTAACTACATGTATTAAGACACTCCTAGCTTTAACAGAGTTTACTGTTGTAATTACTGTGTGTGCCGTGTGTTATTCTTCCTACTGTGTTTTGTGTATTGTCAGTGTGTAGATTTTTTTGCTGAATGTTCTAATGTTTTTTTTCTGTTTACTGGCTGCTGCAACACCAGAATTTCCCCCTGGGGATCAATAAAGTATCTATCTATCTATCTATCTATCTATCTATCTATCTATCTATTGCGATATTATTTCTATATATGTGTGAAGCAAAGCCCAACCCACAAGGTGACATTGTTCAATTCAGTGTTTCATGGTGGTTGGTTGTTTTGTTTTTTCCATCTACCGTCTTTTATGGTAAAATTTGGTTTTACAGGGGATTATTGAAGGTCCAGTATCAAAATGTGTTATGTGACTATGCAATTACTATTACATATTAAACTATTTTGTTATTTCCTATCTATTTTATGTAGATGTAGTATATATAGTATATTAGTTATTGTAACGATTTATGGCTATCTGAACCAAGTGGACACCAAAACACTCAGGAGCATTTTTTTAAGGGGGAGACAAATGGGAACAGGAACAGGAAAGAGCCAGCTCAGGTGAGTAGTCGGGTGTGAGAGAGGCAAAATGAGGAGAACTTTAACAGGTTGAATAACAGAGAAAATGGAATAGAAAAGGTTTTCTTACTTAGACAGGGGATAGAAGCAGAAATCCAAAAGACACCCAAGGTTCCAAAACACCACAGACATTTAAGAGGAATCAGACCTAGTCTGATCCAGTTTCCAGGAGGGTCAGTCAGAGAGGCAGGTCAAAAAACAGGCAGTGATAAAAGCTGGTCAGGATTAAGCAAACTGAGAAAAAAAAACAGAGAGGAAAAATTGGTGGAAACTGGGCAGACAATCTGGCAAGGTGATTGTGGCTGATGAGCTCCTTATAAAGGGAGGGACACAGGTGCATTGAGTTAAGCTGATTATGAGGTAAGTAAAGAGAGCAGATGTGAGTAGGGAGAGAGCATGGAAACCAGAATGACTATTTCAAAATATAAGCCAGGGACAGAAGTGTGAGATCATGTCAGTTAAAATGAGGTTTACTATCTCAAAACCCATCAGAATCCATTTAAACTGATGAAAACAGCTTCAAAATGCTGCTGCAGTCACCTACTACTGTCATTAGTTCCAGAGATTAGACTGAACCAGACTCTTCCTCTCTAAGGATATTATTTAGCATGGTCAATAACTGAACATAATGCTAAATGAATATAGTATTAGTTAGTTAGTATTAGTTCAGTGAAGAAGTGTTATTGAAGTGATAGATGCACTATGGTGTTGTGTTTACATGAGGTGATGCCAACAAGGTGAAGGAAAGCAGCAGAGTGGAGATTCCAGCTCTGACACCAGTGAGGTCACCTCACAGAGCATGGGGATGAAGATAAGGATGAGGATAAGAGAACAGAACCGCAACCAGGAGGTTTCAGTGTCTGACCATCTTCGCCTTTTTAGGTTCTTTATAAAATGCAGAGTTCAGTTCTCTTCATCAGATTGAAACATGTCTTTGTGGTGTTCAGCACTTCAGCTGTTCTTTGTTAAACTGGGGGATATGTAAGGACCATGACCAAATCTATTAGTCATGTTGCTTCTTTATCTAAACCACAGTAACACTAACAGTACAATGTGTTGGAGTAAACTGTAACAACTAGCCAAAGATATTATTTACATAATTAAAGAGTCTCATTGTCACATAATTGAACAGTATTTGCTGTAAACAACTGCCTATATGGTCAGTGAGAGAAATAATCAAGGCAATAAATCAATAATAACTAATGCATTTACACGTCTGTATTATTTAGCCTTGTATTATTTACTGATAGTGTAAATAGGCCCCTCTAACTGTTAACATCTATGTTCAGATGAGCGGCTTTGTTGGGTTAGAGACAACTAGTGACCATCACAACACACATCACTCTGTCATATCTAAACTACAGTCTAAAATTTCTACAGTCTTTACTAAGCAAAGCAAATGTATGTCACAGATGTATCCCTCCTAGCAGGAAATAAAGACATTTACTGTACAATATTTCTCTATATGGTTAACTGCCATTTTAATCTATTTGTACCTGAGTGGATTACATGACCTCTTTACGTTTACATTTACATTTACATGAAGTTATTTGGCAGACGCTTTTTTCCAGCAGTTTAAGTCCATGACTACAACACTGGTCTGACTGGTACTGTAAAACCTTTAACTGCACAACAAATAAACAGCTGAGAGGAAGAAGCACCATTACAGCACAGAGTGGCATATAAACAGGTAGAGAGAGAGGTGAGGAGCTCAGTTTATGAAGGGAGCAGTCTGAGTCACCTGAGCCGCTCTTACTATGAGCTGTAAAGGAGTAAATATAATTTCATGTGTATGGTGGACACATGGAATTTCTTAATACATATTACTAGGTTTACCTGAAATGAATGTGATGTGACGTTATGTCAACAGTTTTCAAATGTGCTCTATAAATGAACTGACTTAGAATATGAGTTACAATAGTGATGCTATGATCAGTGCTCACACCATGGAAGACCTGAGGCACTGACAGTAGTTTAATATATGTAGAAGAATATGTTGGTGCTGTTCATGAACGGGATGAAAGACTTTGACTTGATGTGTAACTTTATTAATTCTCTTGTATGGAAACAAAACACACAGTAGATCAAATGCTTTCATACTGAAGAAATGTGTAGAACAGCACAGTTAATGTAGTAACACAGTAGAAGAGAACACAACAACTAAAACAAAAAAAGTGTAAGTGAATATTTTAGTCTACTGCTTCATAATTTCGTTGTGTTCTCTCATCCTCATCCTCATCCTCATCCTCATGCTGTAGTGAGGTGACCCTTACCGCTGGCAGAGCTGGAATCTCCACACTGGTGGCAACATGCAAGTTGAACAGCTGTTATTGTCCAAAAGGCACTGCTCCAACAGGATGAATAACCTGAACCAGGACACAAATATATAAATATATATGGAAGGTAACAGGTTCAAAATTATATAAATAAATAAGACATTATAAAATCAATATCTGTGTGGATAAGTAAGAAACACATATATAATATGGCAACAATTGTTGTGAGATAATTGAATATATTTAAATTTAAACCATCATTAGCATGATATACAGTGTCTATGAAAAGTATTCACCCCCTAGGATGTTTCATCCTTTTATTGACATTATAAATCAATTGTGGTCAACTTAATTTGGCGACTTTGACAGAACAATTTCATATCTTAACATTAACATTAACATTAATGTCAAAGTGAAAACGGATTTCTACAAAGTCATGTCAATGAAAAAAATATGTAATGTGAAATCAGTGTAGTATTTATCCCCTTCAGGTCAGTATTTAGTAGATGCACCTTTGGCTGCAATCACAGCACAGAGTCTGTGTGGATAGGTTTCAATTAGACTTGCACATCTAGACACTGGAAGTTTATGTCATTCTTCTTTGCAAAACTACTCAAGCTCTGTCAGGTTGCATGGGGATCGGGTGTGAACATCCCTTTTCAAGTCCATCCACAAATTCTCTATTGGACTGAAGTCTGGGCTTTGACTTGGCCACTCAGAACATTCACCTTGGTGTCAGTAAACCATTTCTGTGTAGCTTTCTCTGTTTGCTTTGGGTCATTGTCTTGCTAGAAAACGTATCTTCTCCCAAGCTGTAGTTACCTTGCAGACTGAATAAGATTGTTCTCCAGGATTGTGGACCCAGAGACAAAAAACATACAAAAAGGAAATGCGCTGCAAATCACAAACACAAACAAAAGTCAAAACACAAACAGAAGTCAAACAAACAAAAAAAAAAAAGAAACATGCTGCAAAAGAGAAAACGCAAACAAAAGCAAAAACACAAACAAAAGGGAAACGTGCTGCGACTTGCAAAACACAGCAAACACAAAAGCTCATGCAAATACACGCTCCTAAAACAGAAGTGCTCCCGGACGCTGGGGGCAGTAATCAGCTCGTGTGGACCAGTGGCTACACAAACCAGGACGAACCAATGCACATTAATAGATTAATACATGGTCTATCAATGGTGAAAGAAAATATACTACACTCCAAACTTCCCCCTGGTCTGAGACAGTTTATGTGACAAGAAATACACCAACACAAATATTTTATCACACATTTGCTACGCAAATCCTGCTAAAAGAAAATATATACTTTTGAAGTCTACATTAAATGAATAAGGAAAGAATATATTTTGTTTCCTCTTCCTCCTAAGGAAATGGGGGTACATTTAAAAATAAATGAGTAAGACATATGCAACAAATGATTGAAGATTTAATTTTCATTTTGATGTAAATAATTGTGTAGCTTCCCAGATGAACCACAAGGACTCATGAGAAATATTGGTGAATCGTCAAAAACTGTCTTTCTGTGGTCAAGCGTCCTGGAACACTTCCGTTTTAGGATAGTGTATTTTAATGTATCCAATGTTTTAAATTTGTACATGCTTTTATGTTTGCAGCACGTTTCCCTTTGTTTGTGTTTTTGCTTTTGTTCGCGTTTTCTGATTTGCAGCGCGTTTCCTTATTGTTTGTGTTTTGTGATTTGTTTCTTTTTTGTTGTTGTACACAACTTGTTGCATGCACAGTCTCTCCTATTTAATTTGCTAAAGCTTGTAACTCCCTCAGAGTGGTCACAGGCCTCTCTCACGAGTGTCCTTCTTGTTACATTACAGCTTCATCCGAAATACGCTGCTGCTGCAGTAACATCGTTTTTTCAGAATTTCACTCTGGCAGAGCTGCACCTAGCGTGTTACTTCAAGGTGCATATTACCACCTACTGCACAGGAGTATGCACCGGCTTGCACCTTAAGACCTAAATCAATACTTCATGTGCTCCTGCTTATGGCTGACAAAATTGTTCTACTGAAAATTGACATAATGAAATAAAAGCTGACTTTTTTTAATTTTAAAAATTGAATTAAAGAAAAGATCTCTGTAATAATTTCTGTTATTGGAAAAATAATCAGTATGAAATAATATTTTTAAATAAAAATAAATAAATCATTACTTTATTTTTTTTTCAAATTAAATGCAAAATATAGCACAATAATGACCTGCATTTAAAAAATCTTGTTCAGTTATTTAATAATTTCAATGTCATATTATATATTTTCTCTTTTTTAGAGGGTATGAAAGGTCTGTAGTAGTGCTCCTGATTTTAATTACATAAACACAAGTGGACATACGTTTTAATTCACAGCTCCATTTTTTTGTAAATGTAGGCTTCTTTCATGAAAAGTGTGGCTGTAATACCTGAAACACCACTAGTATGGAGGTGGACTGATTGTGTTTTTTCTTCCAAGACAGACCAGGTATTTAGCAGCCAGATTAGCTGGGATTCTGCCCAGCACACCAGTAACAGTTGAAAAGTATGAAAAATAAAAGACCTAGTTTTGACTAAAAGAGGCCAAAAGAAGGTTGTAGGTCATTTCTGGTTGCATTTCTTTTTAAAAAGGCCTCAGAAGAAGCACTTGGGTGCTACTTTCAGCTGGAGGAGGCAATACGTGTCACAGTTTCAATTCTGATATATGCGGATCCGCCATTTTCATGGTGATCTAATAAATAATATGTTCAAATTATTTGATGAAATTAATCAAACACAAAAAAAGGCATCTTGAAATTATTACATTCATTTTGATAATTTATTCTGTTTATTTATGTCTGTTACAGCACTGAATAATGCCTGTCATCTTCTACATTCAAATTATTGTATGTGTATATTTATATTGTTCGTACATTCATTTAGTACAGTATATGTACACAAAATATGGACAACTTTAGGGTGAGATAAATACCAATAATTATTAAATGTTTATAAAAAATAATGATATAAATCCAGAAATCACAAGAAGAATTTCTGACTAAAATCTGTGATGACTGTAATGTTGTTACAGTTCCCCCCTCCGACCGGCTGAGGCAGTGTCCCTGGAAGTCTTTGTATTTTGGTTGCCTTGTTTTGTTTTTTCACTGACTTCCAGGGGCATGTCTCGGCTGGCCGGAGTGAATTCAGGTGTGTGTTTTTTAGCAGCTGTTTTGTGTTAGTTAATCACTGTGTCTTGTATTTAAGTTGATGTGATTTTGTTAGTCATTTGCTAGTGTGTCACATGTGTGCCTCGTTTGTTCCTCGTTCCTGCCACTTACCTTTTCCCCGACCTCTAGCATTTTCTCCACGCGTAGTAAGTACTCCTCAGTGTAGTTTGTTAGTTCGTTCCAGCCTTGTGCTGCGGTTTTTGTTTATCTAGTTAGTTAGTTCCAGCTCTGTGCTGTGGTTTTTGTTTGATTTGTTTACTGTCTAGTTAGTTCCAGCCTGGTGCTGTGTGTTTTGTTTTGTCTAGTTAGTTCCAGCTCTGTGCTGTGGTTTTTGTTTGTTTTGTTTATCAGCTAGTTAGTTCCAGCCTTGC
>OMLM01014431.1:0-17166 GCA_900302695.1 Helostoma temminkii
AGCACTTTCCAGCGCTATCGATTCAAACCAGCCTGGAGGGGAAAACCAGGCCCCTTGCAGCCACACACACACTTCTACAGTTATATAGTACAGGCACACATTGAAAAGACAGGTGTATATTCACATCTCACATACGTACAAGTAATAAAATAATAAAATTTTGATACAGACTCATATTTTTACAAACAATATGAATGTGTATGCTTGTGTGAGAGTTAGTGTAGACATGAGCATAGTCTGCTTGTGTTCATATGCTTGATGATTGTGTGACCTTCACTTACAGTACTATAGACCCTGCAGGGAAGACAACAGACATGAGGAGCTATGCACATACAGGCTGGTGACTCAATGCTGTGTGTTCGTGTGTGTGTGCGTGTGTGTGTGTGTGTGTGTCACACAGAGTGGAAGAGAATTATGTTAATGTGTGTCGATTTGCAAGGTTAAACTATTTTTATATTTCTGTTTGCATATTTGTGTGTGATGAGGTGTGGAAGCATGTGTACAGGTATTTGCATGTGTTAACCAGTGAGGTATGATATGTATGTGTGTGTGTGTGTGTGTGAGATTTGTGGTCAATTTACCAAACAATGTGTCCCAACTACAGAGCAACTACAGTATCTGTGTGTTTGTGAATGTGGACAGAAAACAAATCACAAACAGATGTGTGTTTCCAATGAGGCAGGACTGGACTGTGTGTTTGTATTTCCAGTCAAGGTCACCCACATGATCAAACACACACACACATTCAGAGGACACACTAACAGTCACCTGTTTGTATTTGTTCATGTGTGTTGCATATATGCATGTGTCCTTACACACACATAAACACCTACATTGACACACTCACCCTCCAGTTCTTGAGTGAAGGATACGCAGCAGGTGTAGGTCAAAACAACAGAGCCACATCACACATCTCAGCATGGTGTACTCCTCCGCTGCTGACCTCAGCTGAAAATAGAACCAGGAAGTGGTTATTTCAGGATCTCATTTCCACTCGCACCAGGGGTACACCACAATTAGCACAACATCTCTGTCTATCTGACTGCCTCCCACTGACACTTTATTGCCTTTCTCACTTTGACCATTCACAGTTACTAATGGACATTGGTGAAGAACTTATTTCTTGTTTCTGCTCTGAAAGAAAGTTCATTATCATATTAAAAATGGGATAATTAACACTGCTACTACGATTTAATGTTTTGATATACATATAAAGAAAGTGGATTGGCATTATTGCGTGTTATTATCCAACTCTGTCTCCTACAACATGGATTTCCACACCAACATTTTGCTTTAGTGAATCATTTTTGTTGGGAATATAACTGTGGACTGCAGTGTGATAACTGGTGTCAGTTTTTCAGTACTTCACAGCTGGTTGAACAGTTTCTGATATCCCCTGGTTCCTGATGATGCACTTAACAAATTTGAAAACTTTCCTAAAATGGCAATCTGAAAAGCATTACCACGTTATTATGCGCTAGGCCGGGTATGGCTGTGAGAACTTAATGCAAGTTTTGGGCTCTGGATTTAGAATTGGAGAGTGCAACCCAATGAATGTCTCAAAGAAGAGCGTGCACACCTTTGTGCAACCTAGTTAGTTTTAATCATACCTCATTCTACAGGCTACAACAGGCACAGTACCTGCTACTAACATGACAAATGCATTTGTTTCCTTAAATCAACTAACGATCTAAGCTTTCTGAACAAAATAACATTTTTAGAAGAAAAGGGTAGCATCATCACTTTTGTCACTAGTACCATCACTATGCTTTTATTCCACTAAACTAAACTAAAACAAACAAACAAGCAAACAAATAAAAAATTAAACAGGGAGTATCACTGTATAGCTCCTAAATAGCATCAAGGTGACAATAGACATTGTTCTATTTCATTTTATTGTATGTGGCTACTGATCACTGACTTCTTTTTATCTTTCTTTCATTCTTTCTTTCTTTCTTCCAGGTTTTGGTTTCTAATTCTTCTCTACATCCTCTCAGTCTAACTGATACTTTTTCTCCATTTCTCTCTCTTTATATGGTTTCCCTGTATTTTTCTCTGTGTGTTGTCTCTTTTTACTCATTGTGTTTTATCCAGCTTTTTTTGTCTTGTTCCTCTCCATTCTTTAGCTTTTCTCTCCAAGCCTGTTTTCTCAACGCTTGGCAGGGGTTCTGTCTTTTCTGCAGTCTGTGAGTGTGAGTGTGCTGTGTATACACTCAACTGGGTGCTTATGCTTGCTTGTGCGCATTCATGTATATATGGATGTGTGATAGTTGTGGTCAAACAAGCAGTGACCCACCCGTATCCTGTTTTTTTTCCAAAATAGTTTTAGTGCTGACATTCAGCATTTGTTCCACATTTTATGATCACAGGAACATGTTTTTGAAGATACTAATCATGCATTAATATGATACACTATGTTGTTTTGAGGCACATTTTAACATACTGATCTAACTAAACTTTAAAATACCTACACTGTAACCATGGGATGGATTCTGAATGCATGTGTGTATATCAGGGAGCTTACTGTAGCTGCAGACTTCAGCACAGACAAGCGCCAGAGCTACTTCAAGCATAGCCTGTGCACATAATAGAGGACTGTTTTGGGAATCAATTTTTCAGCGAGTATGGTAGGATTACTAAAATAACTGCAGCAAGTCACAGATTCAAAAACTGGATCACAAATGAATGACTGCCCACTAATCTGTCTGAGTGTAAATGGTCAAGTGTGTTTATTATGTATAGCTGTGATAAAACCGCTGCATAGCTGTTGTAAGATGGGATCACAGAGTAGATGGCTGCCTGCTAATCTGAGCTTTAGCTGCTTTAGTTAGCCTCATCCTCTCACTGCCTCTGTAAAGAAACCACATACATGGTAACTGTGCTGTACAGGCAAAAATGAAAACACACTTCTATTGCATAGCATGAATGCACAGCCTACGCACACATACACACAGTGCCTCCTATTCTCCATTAATCTTTACAAAACATTTAGATTGCAGAGTGAAAAAGCCTAACAATCAGCCAAAGTTCCTCTGTTGAACAACTTCCAGCATTCACTGTACACTGACGCATCATCATCTTGGAGACAGTGACATCACTGGAGATGTGCCTAATTGTTTTCTTTTTGTCGGTTTTTGTTCTGTGTTAATTGTAAAACAATTAAAAACCATTTCTCATTTCCTTGCTTATGGAAAGCTGAGGAAAAAATAGAAAGCGTAAATTCTGTTTTTGTTATTGGATTGAGTCACTTGCCAAACTGATTATTTCCCTGCGAGTGTGTGGTATATAACTCCTGATAAAATGCTGACCAGCAATGACGAATGTTTTCATTTTTCTTCACATTTATGAAGTGTTATGCTGACACTCAGATTTATTTGTAATGTACAGTATAATGCATCTATTTACTTATTACAGACTATGGTGATATACAGGTATGCAGCAGTAACTTTCTTTCTCTGCATTTTTCCCTACAACACTCTGCTTTCTTCAGTTCGCTGCCATGATGAGAGTTGTGCTTTTGAAGCCCATTATGTCTGTTTCTCTCACTGAGCTGTAACCTCTTGTCTCCATTGAGTCAATTATCCATAGGCTGGTACTGCATAGCTGTTTTCTCCACTATTCTTTGAGAATAAATGTATGCTTTGAAAAAACAGAGAACTAGACAACAGTAAATGACAGTTTTCTTGCTACTCTTCTCTTCCAAATGTTTACATCATAAATGTTAAATATTCACAAATTAAATGAGACTCCAGAAAACCAAACTCTTGACAAGAAAGCAGATAAGTCCATCCATCCATTAATTATCTGCTGGTTATTTAGAGCCGTGTTGCTGTGGCAGCAGATTAGTCAAGCAGTCCCGACATATCTCTCCGCAGTAAGTTTTTACAGCCGCAAGGTTTTCCCAGGGCTGATGACAAACATTTTCTTTTTCTGGGTCAACCAGTGGCCTCTGACCACATTAATGTGCCAAGTAAACCTCTTAAGGGAGACATTTAGGAGTTACTCTGATCTGATGTCCAAAAACACCTCAGCTGGCTTCTTTTGACAAGGGGGAACACTGGCTCTAACCCAAGCTCCCTCTGGATGCCAAGCTCCTTCTCTTTGTCTAAAGTTGAGCCCCTCCTCACCACAACGACCCAGCACATGCCTACAATGCTGCTAATGCTCCTACATGTCAAGCTTAATTTTTACCTCTGACCCTCAGATACTTTGCAAAGCAGAAAAGTGCATTTACCAAAGTATTCCTTTAGAGAAGACATCCCACTGTACACTAGAATTATGGCCAATCTGTGACTCCCTAAAGCTAAAACATTTCACTTGTTGCCTTTAGTCAGAAGGGCCACTGGTCAGGTTCACGCTACATTACCTGTCATTCATCCTGAGTGAAAGATCGGTGCCAACGTAGTAAAAAACTGTCAGTCAACAGATTAAAAAACCTTGTGGTTCTACCTTTACACAGCCAATTTATTTGAGGTCAATTGTGTATACAGTACTGTATGTGCTTCATAAAAAAATTTAATTTAAATGTAATCTATTGAAGCAACGATTATCCCTAGTTTCTAGTTATATATTGATTCTTACTGCTCTCTGTATTATATATATTATACCTGATTTATTACCGCTCCCCATAGTTTCTGGAGACAAAACTTACCATTATCAGTGCCTCAAGAAGTTGGCCTCAAGCCAACACATGCAGACAAAACTAGATACTAAAAACTCTCACATAGCCTGCAGGCTCCCTGCTCTAGTTGTCACCGTTTGTCTGTTATTTGTTTGGATACTTGGAGTACTCTGAGATCTCAGTTTTAAGATGAGAAGTCTAAGTTCAACACCTGTACGTATCTTTATTGCTGTCAGTGTTTTCCACCCACTGGCTCTCCGTGTCTCGTTCTCCTCCTCCTCATCGCTCTGTATTTATCTCATTTGCATCGCTCTACCTTTAGAGGTGTGGAGATATCTCTTCTTCTTTCTCTCTACCTTTCTGTCTCTGGCTGTGTCTCTGCTTTAGGACAAAGATAATTAATCTCAGATGGAACTCTGAGCCCTTCTACATGTTTACATCTCCTGTGTGCATTTGTGTGCATCTTCTGTGTGTCAGTGTGCACTTGTGTGTGTGACTTGCTAATTTGATTAACGGGTGTAAACAGTTAAGCTAACAGTAATGACTACCAAGCAGTCTGCTGCTGCAGCCAGTGGGCTTCAAGCTGATTACTATCATCATGAAGATAAAACCATGGAGCAGGATGTGTGTTTGTGTTGGTGTGCAGAATAAACCAGTAGAAAATGTGTGTTGTATGATTATTTTTCTCTTTCGCTTTTTTTTTTGTCTGTGTGTGTGCGTGTGTGTGTGTGTGTGTGTGTGTGTGTGTGTGTGCCAAAGTCAGTATCCAGTTTTTTTAATAGCTAAAAGAGATCTACAGTGGGAAAGATAACCTACCAAATTCCCAACACTGACATTTATAATTAAACAAATAAACAGTAAACATGTTGACGATGGCCAATAACATAGACTCTGAAAATTTCATCATGAAGATGTGTGATATATTTTTTTATGTAATTAGAGGTATGAAAGCGCAATACAGGCTCTTTTTATGCTTTTACTTAACAGTTCCATTGCAAGTGCAAGTGCTTTTAATCCAGTAAACACAGTCAAAACACTGCTTTATAAAAAACTATATGGATAAGGTTGGGGTCATGGTTAAGAAACTAGTATTGACTGACAACATGTGAACAGCTGTCTACCATGAAAAGTCAAATGAGGTTACAACCACTCTTCCTCTTCACAAGGGGTTTGGTGGTGTAATAACAGTGTCATCCTGCATCCCTGTTAGCTTCTCATAGTCAATTTGCTTTGTAGTGAATTAAACTGAACCTAATGTAACTAAATAGTAGCTGTTGCGGAATGGTTTGCATCAATAACCTACTTCTACACTTTAATCTGGACTGGAGTCTTCTGATATGTTCCTCAGTACAGTCCTCTGTTCCCCTCATGGCTGTCTGCAGCATTTACACTCTCACTACTCTCTGACACACACACACACACACACACACATATATATACTTATACTTACTACATGCACAAACACAGGCAATGAAAGCTCACAAGCGGAAATGCTAATAAACAGAGAGCGCACACACAAACATGCCAGCACTCACACAGCGGCAGAATTCAACTGGGAGGCTGCTCCCTTGCCTTGCCTGAAGAGGGAGAAGCTTATTATGGAGCCTTATTGAAGGCTTCAAAGAGTTTAAATTAGGGTGGAGAGGAGGGATTAGGAGATGAGTGAGAGAAAGAGGAAGAGAGAGGCAGAGGAAGACCGGGTAAGTGAGAAGAAAGGACAACGATGGAGAGAAGGAGGGAGAGGAGGAAGAAAAGAGGTTCAAATACAAAGAGAGTTTAAAATGAGAGAAAGGGGATGTGGGTAAGATGGAGAAGAAAAGGAGGGATGGAGGAGGCATGAAGGAAGAGAGAAACAAATGGGAAGAGGTGAGTCAAAGAGTTTGCTGGATCATGCTGAGTGATTTCAGAGTTTATTTCTAAGTGGGAGTCACAACACTCACTGAGAGTAAAACTCAGTCAGCCTTAACAGTCTTCTCTCATAAAGAGAGCAGAGACTACAGAAACATGACACATCATGAAATGTGTGACTGCAGGTGCAGTGGTTAAAAGAACTGGTAATCATCTCATAATAAAAGCAACATGTGTAACCTTGACAGAATAAACAATAGATGCACACTGAAGTAGTCTCAGAAACAGCTAGAAATGTAAAACTGTCTATTCAATGCGATACAGCAATCTTGCAGTATCTATAAATAACACTTTTCATTTTTTTCTTTATCTTTCAGTTGGTTTGATGCTCTTGGCTGAATTGCTCATTCATTCAGAAAAATACAACAAACATTTAATAAAACATTTCACTGACTCAACAAAATAAATCCAATTACTAAAATGTGACAAAACATGTTTTCGTCAATATGCTTTGTAATATTTCAAATAAACCAAAATAAACTGGATACCATCAGCATTAGGAGATTGCGTCATGATAAATGCACTTCAATGCATAGTTACCCATTAATATACAACATCAACTTTCTGGGTAAAGCAAAGGAGCTTATGTTTGTTCAATACTGACACAATTCACTGAACATTTTATTGAATTTGTATCTGACTTGGTAACAATAATAATTCACTGACATAAATCCCTGGCCGTAAATAGGAAGAAATGAAGGAGGGTAGTAGAGGAAGAGTAGATGAAGAGACAGAAAAACCATCTTGTGACAAGATGAAAGAGAGGAAGGAGTGAAATGAGAGGACAAAGAGCGAATGGGGATTTGACCTAGAGTGATGGAAAGAGGCTGTCAAGGTTGTTAAACATGGAGCAAAGAGGAAAGACCAGGATGAGAGCAATAACACAGAGGAGAGGCAACCAGAGAAAATGGAAAAAGAGAAAGAAAGAAAAGAACAGAAAAAGACATGAAAAAGGCGAAGGAGAGAGAGGGATGGAGGGGAGAGGAGGAACAGAAAGCGGGAACAGTGCGACTCACAGGGACAGAGAAAGGCTGTCAAGGTCGCTAAACAAGCAGCAGAGATGAGGACCTAAAGGGATTGGCTGCAGTGCTGAACAGCAGTGACCTGTTAGTCATGGTCACACACACAAACACACAAACAAGGAAGAGAAGATAAAATAAAAATGGATGGAGTGGCAAAACAAAGATGACAAAGATATAATGGATGAGCAAAGACATGGAAAATGAAAGGAACAGAGACAAAAAACACAGAGGATTTTAAATATGATGTGGCTGGACTTGAATTATGAGCCTATTTGAAAGGGTAGCACCCTAACCTGTTTAAATCTCCAACATAGTTCAGAAAAAGCAAAAATTGCCACATGTATCAAGGAAATTGCTTATATCCTTCCCTGAAATCTAGTTCACATCAACAGCAAATGACTAAAATTAAATTTAATGAGCTTATTTTTTCTCCTTCAAGCTAAACCAATTTGGGTCAATTCAGTTTGCCCAAGCATCTTGTTGTTTTTCTTAAATGTGCCAAAAAAACACTGAACACCATTGGGACACACAGATGATACATGAACAGGCAGATAATAGACTGTCAGTGTGAAAACCTGTCTGTCAGCCTGCAAAGAGCTGAAAGACACACCGACAGAAATGTGCAAAGTAGAGATGGATGATGTGCATGTGTGTCTGTGTGTTGCACTGCACTATGATTGCCCTGGGGAGAACTACATGGCATAAAGCAACAGTCACCTGTGTGTTTGTGTGTATGAGCCTTAGGGCATACAAAGCACAGTAACAAAATCAGCCACAGAGTTTGGAATAATTTTACAAACAGAACTCAGATCTCAAAGAGACATACCTGCATCTGACACACACACAGCAGCAGTAGCTGTAGACCTTTTAAACAAACATACATCACGACTGTACAGTATTTCTGCAGGGAATACGTGTTCCTGTCACCTGTAACTACAGAGCTAAAAGGAGCATGGATATCAGATTTAGGCATCAGAGAGACAGAAACACAACTCCAAATGAAGGTTAATGAGACAAGTGCCATTGTAAACTGTTCAGACACTGGTTTTAGTGTATAAACCTAGTGCACATATCTCAACATAGTTTCACTGGGTTCTTACAAAACATATTTTTACGACTAAGTCAAGAACTTGTTGTGCCATCCTGCATCACTGCTCGTGTAAACCACTACAGTATATTGTTTAGTATTAGAATTACAAAAACTGTTGTTAATGATCACCACTTCCTGCTTTTGTTGTGATTTGTTTTGTTAGTTTCTGAATTTATGGAAATCCAGTGTCCTTGTTTGGTTTTTCACCCAAATGAGCTCCATTTTGTAACAGCACCAGCAGCCCTGAACCAGAAAATGGGCCCACAGCCTTGGAAAATGTGTTTTTTTTTCAGGGCACTGTACATCTAATTGATTTATTTACACTAAAAGAGCAGTTGCCAATTTCTGCTGAATGTTTCATGTTGTGTCTTCTGTAGTCTGCTCTTTGAGAACTTGGCAGCACTATGAACTGTTTTTTTTTTAATCATTGTCCCTGTGGCAGAATGAATCAAAATGTTATGAAACAGGATTGCCGCACAGCTCAGGGATGACCAGAAACAACAGTAGGACTTTGAGGATGATTGTTGCAGTAAAAATCATTATTGGAAACTGATTATATACAGCAGATATGTTTTAATGCACTTAAGACAAATGTCCCAGTGGTTTTCTTCTCTTTGCCTATCCTGATTTCTCGGTCTTTATTTGTCACTGACATGCAAAAACTCACACTCACACACACAGACTCAGATTTGAGTGTGACTATCTGAAGTGTTATCTCTGCATTGCAGACTATTAAACATTGATGTCTTGTTATTGTAACAGCAGCAATCTGGATCATCCAGGCTGAATGACCCAAAATAAAAACACTTTGGCTTACAACAACACAAATTCTCTGATAAACAACTGTTTTGTCTGCAGTGAACAGTTAAAAAGGCTTTGCTCCTGCAGCCCATTTCAGTGCAATATAATCTTCTTGGGAAGATGTTTTTTAAAACCTTTTTGAAAACTGCTTTCGAACAGCACTATGAGATGCTCTAAAAAGCAGTAACTAAGAGTTAAAGGGGTCATATTATGCAAAATATTTTTACACGTTTTTATGGCTCCTGGGTGTTTGTAGAGACACATCAAGTAGGTTAGCAATGGACCCCCTGTTTTTTTTACATTTACCTGTAGAATCCAGCACGAGAATGGTCGTGTACAGATTTTCCCCCCTACTGATGTACACTGGGTGGGACTTCATAGATGGATCTGGCCAATCACCATCGACCACAGCCTCTGCCCATCGCTCAGTGTCTGCCATTGTTGGGTCCCCACTTTTGTAGATCAGCCAGAATCAGTGTGTTTGAAGCTGTAAGTGTTACCATTTAAAGTGTTTTGTCTTGTTTTTACTGGGTTAGACTGATGGTTGGTTTGTGCTAGCAAAACAAGCTAGTTTCACAGAACTGTCTAGGCTTGACTAGAGACGTGGTGTAAAACTTAAAGCAATTTTTTGGGTTTATTAGGCTGGATTATGTTAAAATTACATGATTATGGAAGATCAGAAAGGCATGGTTATGTAACCTTGTTATATCTGTAATGTGACTTATATCTTCTCCTGCTGTATCTCTGTTCCCTGTGAGGCAAGGTGAAAAGCTGGTATGTGTTGAGTGTTTCACTGTAACCAGTAAGGTTGAATACTACATCCATATGCTGTGCTTTTGGTGTTCTTGGCAGTTTGCCAGAAATCTGGAAAAATAGTCCTTATGATGCTTCACTGTACCCCCACCTTAGGTCTAGCTGCATCAGAGGTACATCAACAAACAGGAGGTTAGCGGGGAGCACAGCTCAAAACCAGTTATTCCAGAGAAAGGCTCTGAGCACAAAATTTAAGACAGGGCAGAAACAAGGAGCTGCACAGTTTGAGAATTAATATAATTTCATGAATCCTGTATCTCACATTTTCCCCAACTTCACAAAAATGTAATACTAAATTGCTGGAATAATCCCTGCAAGTTTTCCTCCACAGGTGTCCTGGCGGATCAGAGGAAACACTGAAAAAAAGAGGGACAAATTCAAGTCAAAAGAATGTGTGTCTCTTCATAGTAGAATTAAGGAATTACTGACTTCCAGGGTGACTAATAGACAGACAGAGAGGTCAGTTTAATTCAGATGAGACTTGTGGCCCCTCTCTCTGTTGTCCTCTCTCTCTCGCCTTCTCTCAATGTGTGTGTGTCAGCAGCTCACTCAAGCAGGATAATTCAGTTCTCACTCAGCGGATAAGGACTTCTATCCAGCTTTAGTCTGTCAGAACATTTGTTCCACATTTAAATTAGACTGCTGCAGTAGGACGATTGCATATAGATTTTCAGAAGAGAGAGAAAGCAGGAAAAGAAAAAGAGGGGAGTAAAGGATAGGCAAAAACAATGAAGGGGGGGCATGAGGGGTGACAGGAGAGAAGGAAAGGTTTGGAGAAAAGAGGAGGAAAGTGAGAAGACACAAAGGAATAGTACTACATTTGCTCACACTCGGTAAAATCAACTGTTGTTGTTTCACCATCAGTCTAGCCCCCATGACAACTGCCCTGGATTCTGATAAATGCATCTTACACAACAACACACATCTATTAAATATAGACTGATAAACAGTTTTAAAATGTAAGTGCCACCTACACTACAGTACACAACAAATTCACATCCAATTAATGGGTCGCATTGGGTGGATCCTCAAACTAGCCATGCCTTCAGAGTCTTGACAGCTAGTTACACATACAGTACATGAAGCTAATCTAAATAATGTTGGGCAGGGTGGGGGTTTTCAGATGCCATTTGGAGTCATCTGGATGTCAACAGGGTGCTAATGTGCTAATGTTTAATTTACCAAAAAGGGGTAGTGCAGTGGAGGGAGAAAACAAAGTGAGAAAGATAACAGGAAGAAGGACAAGAGAAAGAGCAAAGGGTCACAGGAGTAGGTGAGGAGAGATGACATTTATTACTACATGTATCTGGACCTCCAGAGCTCTTTGTGTGTCAAAACTCATGGTTAATCAATACAAAGTGCAGAAATTTAGATTCAGAAAAGAAAAAAGGAGAAACATTCTAGCTAATAGTGTCAATGAAGATTCTCATCGATGCAGGTGAAGTTATCTGGAAGTTGAGTCATGGCAACTGGACTTGTTGCTGTTAGGTCAAAATGTTTCACTACTTCTGGTTTTTACTTCACGCCTTCCATGAATAGTTAGGTGAACAATGGAAAGGGAGGGTGTGAGTCACACTAATTACTGGGATTTGAGTCACAAGGAGGTGGCTTGGGTGAATGGTGGGCGTAGAAGGTGCAGGACTGGCAATCTGCACGCCCGAGATTGAGACCAGCGTTCTGTGTGAGGTTAGGTTTAGGCGTGAAAAATACTTTGGTTAGAGACAGATCATGTTTGTGTTTAAAGTTTTATGCAGATATTTTGTGTGAAGTGATCTGTTCATGAACTTTAATGACATCCCATTCTTAATTTGTACTGTTTAATATGGAGTTGTCCCACCCTTTGCAGCTATAACAGCTTCAAATCTTTCCACAAAGTTTGGGAATTTTCAACCATTCCTCTAGAAGCCCATTTGTGAGGTCAGGCATGTATTTGACGAGAAGGCCTGGTTTGCAGTCTTTGTGCAGGCTCGTCAAGTTCCTCCGCACCAAACTTGCTCATCCTTGTCTTTATTGACCTTTACTTTATGCACTGAATTCAATGATTTTGATAGGGTATTCCAAATCTTTTGTCAGTATTGTGTATGAATTAAATGTACCGAGACAATGCATTTTTGCACTGCAAAACACAAAACTACCCAATCTTGCAGTTCAACATCCAGTTTTGTGATAACATTACTCAAGTTTTTATGGTTGGGCTCGGGCCCTGACAGCACTCTGCTAAGGTCAAGGAGCGATTGTGGGCTGCGTTAGAGAAAAATTCAACTCTACACATAACATCTGTAACTGTATTAAAATTTAACCCAAAACACGATTTGTCTCTGACCGTGGACTCTACTTTGAGTCGAGGGTTTGTCAGTCCTGCTTCTGTATGCGTGTCAACAGGATGTGTGTGATTTTGTGTGTAGGTGTCTGTCATATCCAACAAGGGAATCTTTGCCAGAGTGTGATCTCCTCATCTCTGTTTCTGTCTCTCCCACACTTCCTCTGCACCCCTCCTACTCTAACTGATGGTGACAGTTGTTCTTTTTAAAGCAGAGTGGATCAGAATGCAGGCGGAGACGCTGTTAATTATGAATGGCCTGTTTATCCTCCCAGGAGCATCCAGGGAGGGAAAACATCTACTCTAACTTTTGTGGCTAACGCGTCATCTGTATTAATGTGGTAAGAGTCCACATACTATCTCTGTTAACACCTTAAAGACCCCCCATCAACAACATACACAGAGCAAACAACAACACTAATCAATCTGGAGCTCATGTATTAAAGCCTCAGTAACAAGGATAATAAGAATTTAACAGCTACTGAAACACAGGAATATGAATTATCTCTATCCATTATTCACTTCAGCAGTAGAGCTGAAGTCACAAGGAATTTTATCAAATGTAATGTAATTAAATCATCCATCCATTTTCTGAGCAGCTTAGACCCTATAGGGGTTGCAGGTGTGCTGGAGCCTATCCCAGCTGTCATATGGGTGAGAGGCAGTGTACACCCTGGCAGGGCCACATACAGACAAAGACAACATTCACACTCTCACCTATGAGCAATTTAGAATCTCCAGGCAACCTGACTTGAAATGTCTTCGGACTGTGGGAGGAAGCCAGAGTGCCCAGAGAGAAGAAGACCCTGGCCGACCCCAGGACCTTCTTGCTGTGAGGCAACACTGCTAACCACGGAACCATGTCATGGGACATCAAGGCTAAAATGCTAAAACAAATGCTAAAAACAAAACATAAGTGTTTCATTTAGGTCATTTGACACTTTTATCCATAGACACATACACACCAGCAGCAACAGTTTTCAGTGTCTTGCTTCTGGACACATCTACACATGGACAGGAGGAGCTGGGAATTGAGCCACAAGCCTGCAACTGCTGAACAACGTGCTCTAATCCTAATGTGCAGCTGCCGCCACCTTCATGATCCTGGAACTGAATCCAGTAGCTTTTAAACCCCAAATATATTCCACAGTACTAAAACTGCATCTAAGACACTCTAAGACACTGGTTTTTTTTTTGTTTTTTACTTACTATCACATTACAACTACATATGCATTTTATAAGACACAACAAATATCTCAGACAGCAAAAGGTGTCAAATATATGGGAACATAAGTGAGGTACATAAGCAATGAGATACTTTATTGATCTCTGTTGGGACGATCATGCCTCTTGTCACTAACTGCAGGCACTTCAGTGTACAGGTCAGTTGTATTAAAAGTGCCACTGGAGCACTGGAGGTTCAGTGCCTTGCTCAGCACTGCAGATGAAGATTCACCTCTGTGCAGTGCTGACTTGTTTTTATACTTCATATTATTTTTTGCAAAAGTAGTGAAATCTTTCTATTTAGCAAGAAAGGTTTGGCTGCAAAATAGTTTTCATTAGTCTTAAACTGAGATGCCTCGAGCCTTACACACAAAAGAACACTGGACCACACACAAAATACCCACTAAAAAGGGTGTTTCCCAAATTTAGCTTTTTACAGGGAGTCTCTGACCAATTAATCTCTTCCTGAGGTTGCTGTTTCACCTTCATCTATCAAGGGCAACACACACACGCACAAAGATGGCTTGTTTTGTAGAGTGGGATAACATAAGCACAGGCTATAACCTCGACTCTAAGGTTTTGCAAATGAGTGATTGCCACAGTAGATGATGAATGATGCTCACATGGGGGATAAACACTGTGCTGTAGTACAAATACTTTGTATGCTAATATCTGTGTGATAAAATACTATTTATTTACTTTAACAATTATTATAATAATAATAATTAGTAATCTCTACTGTAACCATTCATTCTTCAGCATTTCGTACATATTTAGCAGCTCAACATGGTTGTATTTGCACTGTGGTTGTAACCTTATAAAGGATACATCTGTGAGCTGCATTTTTCAGAGCACTTCCGATCTTCCACATTTCATTAGTCCACAGTTCACACTGTATGCCTTACATTTATCCCTGGCCTTGCTGAGTGATGAGTAAATTCATAAGTAGTTGTAAAATGTCATCGTATTTCAGCTTCATTTGTGTGTTATTATTTATAAAACACGATCCTTGCTGGCAAATGATCTTAATTTATTTTTTGTGGATGCATGAAATAAAGTGAGAATATGATGAAGATGTGACATCCCCAGGGGCACAAACTGCAAAAAGCCAACATCAATGTTTTGAGTACAGACAAATTAACAGTTATAGTCAGTGCCTGTGCTGTCTTTTAGATCCTGCTGTATCTGTGAAATTTATTCATGTGACTCAGCTCAGATTCAACCACTTTAGTCTGAATATCAGCCTGTATAAACAAACTCTTTTTCAGCATGTGGTGTCAAACTGGGAAGTCTTGCTTGAGGTTGAATGTGTCTTTGAGAGTTCCTATCTCAACCTCAAAGCCCCAAACCAATCAGTCAGTCCTCTGATGACTGGGGCTCATTTAGCTTTTTCCCGATTGGTTCTGAAGGCAAGAAAAGAGAAGGGATTGGGAGGTTGGGAATTGGAGTTTAAGTTCTTTATGTGTTTCTCTTAATTTCCTCAAACGCTTTAAGGATTGTCTATATTTGATGTGTGCATGCATGCTAGTTCCTCTAAGTATGTATCTAGCTGACTGTGTGTAAGAGAGTGTAATCAGTGTGTTGTATGAAACCTAGTGTAGAGTTAATGCTAATACTGCAACACATTGTGGCAATGTCTAGTAGAAAACCAGATGTTTATTGTTTTTAATAGTAATAGTAATAGTTAATGAGAGTTGCATGGTGAGAAGTGTCTGCAGTCAGAGCCAAATAAAGGAAATCTTTACCAACTTTTCTGTTACAAAGATTGATGTCACTTAACAGTGGCACATTTTAACTTTGAACTGTGTCAGTGATTTTGTTTACCAAAGTCACCATGATAATATGAAATGTTTTCTCACTGTAGCTAAGTAACATATATAAGTGAATGTAATGCAGTGGTTCTCAAACCCAGTCCTTAAGGACCCCTTCCTTGCTTGTTTTTCAACAATCCCTGTCCTACCTGCAGGTGTGTTTGGTCAGAAGCTGGAAGATACCATCAGATGCAAGGCAGCAAGGCAGGGGTCTTTGAGGATTGGCTTCGAGAACCACTCATGTAATGAACAGACAGAAGTGTGTCTGCAGAGAGCTGATTCATGGTCACACCTCTGAGGCCGATCTTTGTAAGCTTAAAAAGACTGTCGTAATACACAATAAAATCTGAGTATTCAAAGTCAGTGCAGCGAAGGCTGAGATGGAATGATGTGCATCTGTAACAGCTCTAGCTCTATAAACTCTGAGCCCTACCTGGCTGGATGTGAGCTTTGGTAAATTTGTAGTTCTGGGCGTCTGTTATGTGAAACACATAAATGACATCCAACAGAACAGTTATTGTCTGACACATCCTCAAGACACAAACAATGATGCTGTATAGTTTTCTGAAAATGTTCTTGTTTTATTTTTTCACACCAACTTACAGGAAACCAAGAGATTTTCCTCTATTTAGCTTATGATACTTATGTCTTTTATTATTGTTATGTATTTTCTTTGGTGTCAAAATTATCACATTAGATGAAGAAGATGATCAGCTTTGATACCTAAACCATCTGCTTGTTTAGGTAATGTGGAACCACCTTCACCTAAACCCTAAGAACTTAACTCTTCTCCGAAGATGCATCTTAAAGCCATCCTCTGTGAGTTTTTCCAGTTTATCCTTCAAGGTACATGCGCAAACCCCCGCTTTCACTATAACCACAAATGACATTTAAAGTTGTTTTTATTGGCTAAGCACTATAGTACTCTTCTTGACTATTAAATTAGCTTCTACTAGTAAAATGGATAGAGTGCCTCATTAATTGCCAAGACTAAACCATGTTTTAGCTGGTACTATAAAAGTTTTATTAATTGAAGTCAATTCAAATTTTTGTAATTATTAAACAGTTTTGGCAATAGTAATGTTAATTTTACTTACTGTGGAATAAAATATCTGCTTTTTTAAAGTAATGTAGAGTAAATGTGTGTATAGTAGCAACCAGTCTTTCTCTTTGTCCACTCTCAGCATCTCCCCCTGTACTTTTAATTTTCTGTGAACTTGTCTCAATCAGTCTTTCCAGTGTTTTGTAGTTAACAAGCTTTTAATTCACATTCATAAAGAGAGATAATTCACTGTATTCACCAATTTAACACAGCTTTATATGAGTCCTCCACAAATCAAATCTCAATGATGTTTCGCTCTTATTCTCTGTCTGTCACGAACACGTACAAACATATACCTATACAGAGACTCTCGTATATGCTGGACTGCCACGGTGCCTGGGGAGTAGAGACTAATACAGAGAGGACACTGGGAAGGACTGCAGACACACATGTAGCCTTATATACACACACACAGACACACACATACATACACATCCAGGCTGTCTTCCACCCA
>OMLM01014431.1:19100-33977 GCA_900302695.1 Helostoma temminkii
TTGACCTGACAGCTCTTCCTGAGTGAGTGCACACATCCCTGTCATTACTGCAGTAATGACAGGGATGTGTGCACTCACTCAGGAAGAGCTGTCAGGTCAATGGATCACTGCCACTTTGACATTCACACGCACGCACACACACGCACACACAATGAGACAATATATCCTCTTGGAAAATATGCTGCCATTTTGCCTGTGCACACACAGACACAAACTATCAAATACATTAACAGCTGTGTTGATAAACTGTTGTGCTGCTTCTATCCTGTTATTCATTATGGATTCCTCTAGGGGATTGACATGCACACACAAGTGCAGGTTACTTCTTTGCAACCAATGAATTGGATTTTAAATGACACTGCATTTAAATAACAGTAGTTCAAAGATGGGGATATGTAAGGTACAACGAGTATTGTCTGTAGCACATGGCTTGTCACACCTGTGGGGAACTGAAATTTGGTGGGTGATGGATGCTTCCTAATCCTGTTTGTTCTAGGATATTTTATCTGGCCTGCGTCTCGGACTGAGCAACTACATTTTCTCACTTTGGGTCCCCAAACAACAAGAACACTAATATGTTTTAAATTGGCCTGAGCCCTTGGGTAAGAAACTACATTCCCTCTGTTTGGGTTCCTGTGTGTCAAAAAACCTGTTATAATATAAACTGTATCACAGTTTGTTCTAGTTGATCTTTCCAAAATCCATATGAATAAGATGAAAATCCCCCAGACCCCAGTTATGAGCAATGCACTTTACATTTTCACATATTGGGCTTGATTTACTAAGATCCCAAATAGGCAGTACTAAATTGTGTGAAAATATGTGTATTGTTGGTAGGTGTTTCGACAGTGATCTACTAGGAAAAATTGCCTGACTGACAGGAGATGCAAACATAGTGGAGGCAGGTGTATTTAAATGAGGGTTTCACATTTTCACTGGTGTCTGTCATGGAGAGTTTGGAGAATGACCAGGATGAGGCGGCACAGTATATCATTTTGAGGGGGGTATGTTTAGGGTTATTTGACATGTTGTTGTTGACTATATAATTCCACATTTGGTCTATCAAAAATTTCAGTGTTCTCTATTAATGCATGCTCAAAAAATAAAAATAAAGAAAAAACACTGAAGAAGGTGTGTCTACTCTTTTGACTGGTAGCATTTAGAAACCACTTGTCTCTAAGGTCAAATGACTTGGCTTTGCACTTGCAATAGTGATGATCTAAGGAATTAAGTTAGCTTCTTTGCAAATTACACTGAATAATGTCACCACCAATGGACCTGTAATTTAAATGTAAATGTGTCTGTGTGCAGACAGTTCAGATTGAGTAGGCAGAGTAGTAGACAGGTTATTACAATGACCTTTCATATCATGCAGGGACATGGTTGTTTACCAACAAACAGAAAGTGGTCAGAGTTGTTTACTAATTAAACAGTTGTGACAGATGTGTTTACAATTCACAAACACTACCAGCCTCTGATGATTTTAATATTCATACCTGACCTCTCCTGAAAACCTCAGTCATACAGGATTGGAACGGATTTAGAATACCTAATATATTGTGAATGTATTTAATACTTAAGAGGGATGTTATAAAATGGGCAGGTTTTAACCACTGAAGTGGCTGAAAGGATAATCACATCACATTCTAAAAGTTTTGTCACGGTCTCTGTGCTCCTCTGCCTTTCTGCTCCTCTCTTCCCTTATTTGGTCAGTTTCCTGCTCCCCCTCCCTTCTCTCTCTTATCATCCTAATTGTCTGCACCTGTCACTGTAACGGTTCGGGGTGGTGGGTGACTCCAAAGCCAGAGAGATGAGTTGGGAGCAGAAAGAATCTTTTAGATAATTTATTACAGAAAGGGTTGAGTATGAAGGTAGATGACACTGGATTGTAGGTAGCCGAGCGGGGACTTCTCCGAGGATTCAACGGTCTAGGGTGAGAGAATAAATTACTACAGGGAACTAAGCAGGTGAGTAATCTTTATAATGGTAGGTGCAAAGCTACTCACGGTGGAGGAGACTGTCCAGGTCCGTACACTATGTCCTTCCTAATACAGATTTGTCAGAGATCCACAATTCAACGTGTCAGGGTCTGTCCAAAGTCATCCACAGTATAAGATTCACACACCAGACCCGGTAGCCAGTCTGAGGCCATGCACAGTTATCAGGATAAGAATAACAGAGTCCGTCCACAGGTCCAAAAACTCACTAGTCACCAGACAGTCCAGGTAGTAACAAGAATCACACACAGGAGAGCAGTCTAAACCATTCTGGAATCCACAAGATCAGTCAGAAAGCGGTCCAAGGTCAATCACAGGGATAGTAGCAGAAGTCAGAACAGATAGGGTAGATCAGAATCAGACAGACACGTTTTGAGGTTCAGAGGCAAAGCAAGGTTCAAGGCAGGCCGGGGGTCGGTACCAGGAAGTCAGTCAGATATAAATGTGGGATAGACACAATCAGGAGATGGCTGTAGTACTATCTGGCAGCGATTGAGATTGACAGACCTGCTTTTAAAGGGAAAAACAACAGGTGAATGTGATTGTGGTTAATCAATGACAGAGAGAGGAGGGAGGAGAGAGAACAGGAAATGACCAAAAATGGAATAATAATAATAAGGCGAGGAAAACCCAGAGACCATGACAGTCATTCCTCCTATATAAGCAGGTCCCTTGGAGCCTTCTCCACGCCAGATGGTCTACTATCATTCCTGAGAACAGCTATGCCACATTGTTTCTGATTGTTTCTTCGGTTATTACTCCTGCCTGATCTTGGACTTTGTCTACCTCTTGACCCCCACCTGGTTACGTGAGTTTTGCTCTGCCTGAGCTGAATTTTGGATTCCCCTGTGGTTGTTCTGCCTTTCTGTGTATGACCTGGACTGTTTTTGGACCCTGTTTACTATTGGCTTTGTGAACGGAAACTTGGCTAATCTCTTGTGCATGGCCATGATTGTTGCTCGACATTGTGTTTTTGGAATCACGAACTTGGTGTTGCTTACCTCTCTTTGTGTATGACCCCGGACTGGATAGGACCTCTCCTCTGGACAACGCTAACCAGCCTCCGCTACCAAGCGGTTGCAGCCATTTTGTATTCCCAGGTCACTCTTGTGGGTACCCAATTCTCCCTCTGTGTACTGTGCACTCTGCTCGGCAGTTCCTCTTCTATCCTCTGGCAGCTGCCTCACACCTGGTGTCTGCTCTGGACCAATCTCCCGGACCGTTCCCGGTCCCTGCCCCGCTTAACCCCTGGCCACATCCCGGAAAGGGGGTGCCAGAATTATCCCAACTCTTTAGGCTCCAGCTCTACTACAAACTACTCATAGTCTAGTTCTCTACTCCTTTCATACAGTGCTGCACCATCGTACTTACCTGGTGTTACCACCATGAGGCCCACACCACCTGCTATCCGCCATTACCTGAACTACTTACCCCCAGCCTTCCACAGCCACTTCCAGGGCATCGGCCGTCATCTTTGTAGAGCTATTACATTGCCGTTACCTATCCACAGGCTATTGGGTCCTGCTAACCCCGCCCACTTCCCTTGAGTACTCACTCAGTTCAGAGGTGCAAATTGTTCAGGTCATCTTCTTCCTGGTCTTTATTATCTCGACAGGTCACATCAGGATGGACCCCGAAAAGGTTTGAGTTGTCATAGAATGGCCCCTCTTGGACTTCCGCAAGGCCCCACAGCAATTCCTGGGCTTTACCAATTTCCACCCCCGAATCATCCACGACTATAGGACCATCACCAGTGCTCTTCACACTCTCACATCTACCAAGACCTGCTTTGCCTGGACCCCAGACAGGCCGTGTCTTTAACCACCTGAAGAACCAGTTCACCCCCATTGGCAGTTTGTGGTAGAAGTTGACGCCTCCAACCTAGGAGTGGGTGTCCTAGTGAGCCAAAGCGGATGACAGGATGCACCCATGCCTTCTTTCACGTTGCCTCACCCCCCATGAATGCAACTATCGTATAGGCAGTTTAGCTTCTGGTGCATAAATTTTTGCACAACCTAAAATATAATAAGAAAATGTGTAATTACAGTGTATTGTAGGCAAGTAATCATTCTTATAACCCTAACTGTACCCCATACTTCAAAAGTTAGGTGGACCCTTTCACAAAGTACATAGTATTATAAGACATCACAGTATCACATCAAGTATTCAAAATAAGCCTTTCAATTAGATTACAGTGGAGAGTTGATGAGGAAACATGTGATTATTTCACTGGCACAACTCTCTCTAGAGAGATGACTATGGAATAGTTCTGCAGGATTATCGCCTCTCACTTGTGGATTTGCTTTGATTTATAGCTTTAGTTTTCGTCTATCTCAGCAGGGTAGTTCACTATATGTGTAACTACCTATAGAAATAATTCATAATTTATTTTATTTTCTCTGCTATTGCAGACAGGAGGAAAGTAGGGAAAGAGAAAGAGAAAGAGAAACAATGAGAGAGAGAAGGGAGTTAGAGACAGATAAGAGCAACATTAACACAAAAGTAATGATAAGGGACGAGTTAGAATAAAGTTTAGAGAGAAAAACACTTGGCAGACTTGACTGTAAAGGTAAAGAGTAGCAAGAGGCAACAGTGGTGGAGCCTGGATTCACAGCTTACATTATAGTCTACATAAGTTCTTCCAAGATTGTCATTACCATGAATGCATGAACGGACATGTTACATAAATGTATGCAATGTAATGTTTAATTTATAGACCCAAATACCAAAGTAACCTAAATCAACCTTATATTTCTTACATACAGGTCATACTGTAGGTCAGATTAATCACTGCATAGACATTAGTTAACAAACATAATTTTTTTTCTGATGATTAGATGCAAACACTACTGGCCACAACCATCTTCTTTCTCAGTGAACAATAATATGTGAAGGGAGCAACTACACATGCATGATAGACTTGCGTATAAGGGCTTTGATACTGCCTTCAGGTTCTTAGTATATACCTTTTTACATTGCAACTGTAAGTGAACAGTTTTCTTTGATGTTGTGAATGTCATTTAATAATCTTCCCCTTATGAAAAATAAGTATATTCAAGTATACTATTAGTATCCTCCTTTAAAACTAAAAATTAGCAAGTATACTTTTAGTATATATTTTTATGTACTTATCAGAGGTAAACTAAAAAGTAAACCAGTTTAGTCCCAAGAGGTACATTGAAGTATACTTACTATACTTGAAGTATACTTGAAGTATACTTAATAAAATAAACTGTAATTATACTACTCTTTTGTCATATTCCACCCAGTATGTTTCTATTTTAAGTAAAGAAGACCTTACCCATTAAAAAGTCAAATCCTTAATGTGTCACAGACCCAGAATTAACAATAAAATTCTTATAAACTTTGCCAGTGTTTCTTTTAATGTGGAGTTCAATGGATTAATATGGACACAGATCCAGCTGCTACTTTTGTTTTAGCTGTTCTACCAAGGAGTTGAAGAGTCCAAAAAGCACAGTGTGTCACAGTTTAGTAAGAATGTGATCATAACGCCGGACAAAGGGGTCGGGAATAGGCAGAAGTAATTAGATAATGTTAGAGTTGGAGTGTGTGGTCTGTGCTCGTCTAGCTGGCTATATCACCAAAAAACTGACCACCTTCCTCTGCTATAATATGTTATACAGCTACTTGCATGTTGTAGTGCTACTTTGTGTCTTTCTGTTTCTCCCCCTGTGAAGGTTTCTGTCTGATCATTCAAACACATTCATCACACAAAAACAAATAGAAGCATAATCATTAACCTGTTGTTCACAATGCATTATAACTGTACTCGGGTCAAAATCGTTTTGTTAATGTGGTTTCACCTCCTGTTTCCCACCAAAAACAATTCCAATAGTTGGTGTCACAATAAAACATCCCTTTAGCACCAACAACTGAGCTGAGGTAAAACCAGGAGAAAGAGAAGAACTGTGACACAATGGCTGTGATGGTTTATCTTGTTTAGTTATGAGCATATTAGAGAATAGCCCTTTTTTGAACTACAGATTTTACTCTGCTGCTATGTAACACACACCCACAGAGCAAGACAACACACTGTCATAATGCATGGCTTCACAAAATCTTAAATGCCCTGTTTGACCCCTCACAGCAACATGACGAGTAGACAGAAGGACAGTATTTATGGGTACTAAATGCTGCCTTCTGCAGCTGAACATGGTCCAGATTTATTCAAGCTAGAACAACTCAGCCTCAGGGAGAGACTGACTTTCATTCAAGGCAGCATTAATCAATACTTGGAATTAATTATTATGAAACAAACTGACGTGACAGTTTCACACAGAAAAAGGACACTAAACATAAAAAGTAAACTATATTGTCAATTTAAATGCAAAACCTGGTTCCTCTGTCTCAGGGTGTGTGTTTGCACGCTGACTAAAGTATGTTTGTCAGTTGGAGTTGTTATTTTTCTCTGCAGCATACGCCTCAATGGGCTGTCTGTCTTTTTGGATGGAGCTGGGCAAGACAAATTGACAGCTTCATACATACACAAGCACAGAAGCGTGTACACACACACACACACACACACATACACAAACACACAGACAAATACATATACACAAGCCCAATGCCACAACCACCCAGTGTGCACACAACTCCCAAAACCAAAACGATGCAAACACACACACAGCCTTGCATTGACTGATGGACTGAGTGACAGTTTATATTCAGGACTTAAATGAACAGAGGGATAGACTTGGCGCTCTGTAGCAAAGAAGAACAGAGTAAGCGGACTCACCCACCGCTTGAAAGTGCACAGATTTCACAATAAACTACGCACACACAGTGCTGCTGTGCAACTGTCTGTCCATGTTGGATTCAGTGGCCAGCATAGAACGAGCAGCTGAGAGAGCTGCACAGAGCAACAGAGCAAAGATATAAATACATAGTACTGTAATACAGTACTGTATGTAATTGGATCTATTCTAATAAAAAACCCTTATTCCTACACAATTGGATGTCAGACCCTCCCTAGATTAAACTCCATCCATCCATTATCTGTAACTGCTTGTCCTCTCAAGGATCGTGGGTTAGTTGGAACCTATCCCAGCTTTTATTGGAAAAGAGGCAGGGTACACCCTGCACAGGTCACTAGTCTATCACAGTGCTGACATGTAGAGACAGACACAGTCACACCTACTATAAGTCATCGATTAACCTGACGGCATGTTTTTGGGTGGTGGAAGTACTTGGAGAGAACCCACAGGGAGAACATGTAAACTCCACACAGATCAACCTGTGGAATCGAACCTGCGTCCTTCTTGTTGTGAGGAAACAGTGCTAACCACACTGTACCGTTTCAATTAAAATGTGAAAAGGAAATAAAAAGTGATTGTTTTCACAAATCCTCACTCAGCATGATTAAAAACAGGTGACTCTGATCATAGTTCTAGTTTTAAAGAAAATATTTGGATAGAATCAGCAACTACTGAGGCATAAAATGTTTTTAATTACGACGAATAGGGTCTGCAACATATTCCATTTTGTGAGCATGAATAAGATGACATAATGCGGAAAGCGAGAGAACAGTAAAAGCCGCAAAAAAAGCTGACTTTGGAGATTTTCCCTTTCAGTAGTCTAACGTTACACGGCACGAGAGAAGGAGAGAAAAGAGAAAGCAGAAAGAGGAGCAAAGGAAATAGGAAGGAGAGATCAGATGGAGAAGAGATCATCCTCTACCCTTCACCTCCTACCCATCCCTTCCTCACCTTGTTTGAAGGTTTCTATAGGCTCAATGCCACATAAGCTCTATTTTGTCTAATGCACTTCCTTTCTCCTCTTTGTCTCCTTCCACTCTTCTCTTCTTTTCATCCCTTTCTCTCTTGTCCTCAGGCTACATATCACATACATCCCCCCTATATTTCTCCTCTACACTCTTTCCATTCCTTCCCTCATGACTTCCTCTCACTCTTTCACCTCCCTCCTGTGACTGGACGTCCTCCGCACTCTTGTCCCCGCTTCTCTCTCGTCTCCCCTTTGTTTTGTTATCCTCTGCCTGCATCCTATAACAGATTTCCATCCTGTTTCGCTTTATCTTTTTCTATTTCTTCATCCTACCTCTCCTTTCCCACATTTCTTCTCTTCTCCTTTTCCAGGTCTCCCTCCTTCCCTCTATGCTCATACATAAGCCACATCCATTTCTTCCTCCTCCTGCCTTCCCTGCTGCTGCTGCAGTCCTCTATCTCCTTCACTTCTCTCTGTTACGGTCCCCTCACACTGCCTCTCCTCTTTCATGGTCCCAGGGCTCGTTAAACAATGTCCACATTCATCTGACATCATCTGCAGAGAGTCGCCTATAGGTATGACAGTGTATGTGTATGTAAAAGAGAATCTATACAGGACTGTGCATATGGTTGAAATTAAGCCACTGCAAGTGTGCGGTCATTGCTTTGCAATGGAAATAGCAAGAGCTTATGAAAAACGTGAGTGAGGTCCAAAAAAGCAAAAAGTTTTCAATAACAGGCCCAACCGCATACACAGAACATAAACTGATTTAAAGTGAAAATGATCAGAAAGTGAGAAACAGACAAAGAGGGGGAAAAAATAAAAGAAACATATTTGGTTATGAGAGTTTTTGAAGTTTTTTGCAGTAGACTTATATCACTGCAGAACAATTGGTATTCACCACAGTTATGCAGACAAGCTGTTGGTCTAGAGACAAGCATCCAACCCTCTGTCACACCCACCTGCATAACACTGGCTCACACAGCCTCCCATTTTTCTCCTTTTGTTTTCTTCAGTTCTTTGTCTGTTATCATTGACACCTCACCTTTTGGTCCTTCCATGTTTCCAGTTCTTTTCTTTCTTTCTTTCCTCTCCTACGCTTGTTCTTTTTTTGTCTAAAGATCTGTCATTCCCCTTTTACTTTACTTCTCTCTCTCACTTCCTCTCTCTCGATCCTTTGATGTTAGTTCATACCTGCTGTCACATACCACCTGTTCAGTTCTCAGCCGGACAGGACCGGATTCAGCTAAAGTACACTAACCTGGATGGGCCTGGACTGAACTGGATTATGCTGAATGAGACTGAAGAGATTAAGAAAGCTAGAAAGTAAGAGAATGAGAGTAGGGATGACACACAGGTGGTTACAGATGCCATAAACTTTATAAACTCAAATTAACAAATGTTGCTCCACACGGACGCAACCATCACTGAGTTTCTCTTTTACTGTGTCAGACAGCTGAAAATGACATACTGTAATCTTACTGTAATTATCTTACAGTCCAAAATTTAGGCTTTAATGGCTAATAAGAAATACATAAGGTTTGCTGTTACCACCTTAAATTACTACAGGTTATTGCCTTTGAAAATATGTTTTGTGTTTTCTTTTATATAAAATGCATTTTATAGAATAAATACATCCGCATGGGCTTTGAAATTTGTCCGCAGATTTTCTTTAGTGTGAGGTGGCTCTGATCTTTATCATGCTCATTTCAGTTCAATTCAGAGAAACTCTTTTCTGTTTTAATCTGTCCTGTCTGACATTGTTCCGCTTTAGTCTTTGTGTGTCTGGAATTTCCTCGTCTCTTTCTCTCTTTCTTCTTTGATCCAAAGCAATAGGTGAGCTGAAAGGTTAGTTCATTCTTTGGCCATGACTACTCTAAAATATTGAATAGAAACAAGAGCAATGCTACAAACTTAAAGAGAGAGGCCAGGATGAGTGTGAATGCGTGTGTAGAGTGTGTGTTCTCCCAGGTGACGGAGCATGGACGAGAGAGATACCCGTTTGATCCCTGGAACAAAGAGAGAGGGGAGGGCAAAGGAGAGAGCAGCAGAGAGAGACGGCAGGAGGGCGAGAGAGAGAGAGACAGATAGCTCAAGGGTGGAAAAGGGAGAGACTGGAGTGAGAGAGAGCAAGACAGGGGGTTAGGAGGGATCAGGCCACATAAGAGCTGAGCTTTATTGAAGGGGGTTTGAAGATCATGAGCAGCTTTGTCAAACAGAGTGAGAAGGGAAAGAGAAATACTGTGTCCAAAAACTGTTCTGTGCGCCCATGCGCACACTCATTCACACACACACACGCACACACACACACACACACACACACAACATAAAACAGACATGTCAGTTAACATATCTACTGTATAGTGGTATCATGCACAAAGATGTATTTTGTTTTATAGGCCTCGATTTTAAGATAAACTAAAGTGTGGCGTGGGGTTGTGTGACATCCATCACCTTGGCATTAAAAAAAATGTCAGCGTAAAAACAGCAATATTTCTCATTAGAAACAATGTTCGAAACAGAGCTCAAACTCTAACAACGAACAATGTGTAAAGGTCTGTGTATCTGTGTGTGGAGAATAACAATGATTTCTTTTTATCATAAAAAATTCACAGACCTATTTAAAATTATCATTTCATATATGTTCCACTAAATGGTGTTAATAAGAATGTTTTTCTATTTCATAAGCAGCATAAATATTTTTCTCACCGCTATCAGGTTAGAGGTGAAAATGTTGCAGGTGGATGCCACAAAACCAAAAATATCCACATAGCAAGATGAAGTGAGAAAATATGTTTTCTTTTTTTAATTTGTCATTTGGATTAACTTTAAATACAAACTTTCAAATGAACAAGATACATTTTGGCCTATATAATGTTCAGTTTATCACACTGTTGTGATTTTATGCAGACAGTCTTGCAAATCATGCATTATGCACAGTATGGCAAATTCCTTTACGTTGCCTAAGCAATCAGTCCCAGAAAACAGCCTACACTACCTTCATGGCATTTTACTGATGTCAGAGAAAAAAATTGCAAAGGAAATCATTTTACATTCAGTACGGTCATCAAGGCTCCTGATCAGCAGGTACTGTAAAAACTGTCTTGATGTGCTGAAACAACTAAAAGGAGGCAGGTGGAGGAGACGAGAAAATGGGAGCTGAAAACAGAGGTCAAAAGACATTTAAAATGATTTTTATATTTTACAATGCTCTTTAACTAGTTTGGTTTAATGTAAATGTCAATTATACATATTTTCCAAATTATTTTGTAACATATTCTTGCCATTACATCATATGTCTAATCCAATTAATACCTAATCTTCCATACTGTATGTATCCAGAGCATACATTATAATATGACCGGATCACCTTCACACACACATGCACACTATATTTTTATGTGCACAGTAAACCACTCCCCTCAGGCTCTCTCTTCTTCAAACCCATTTCTTTACCTCCAACAAAGACATTTCACTCCAGTGGTAAACTGTTGTTTATAAAAAAAAAATAAATCACTAATGCTCATTTGTTTATGTTTGTACTGATATAAAACTACTGCTAATGACTGTAGTGCATGAAAATGTTATTCTATACAAAATTCAAAGACTGTCTGATGTTCTAATTTTGAAACATCTTTAGCACAATATTAAAAAAAGAAATAACTGGTGGATGTATGTTCAGACGCCCTTTAACAATGCAATTTGCTCAAGTGGAGCAGAAAATTGCATTACGCATCCATTATCCTAACTGCTTGCCCTGCTAGAGAGGAGTGCCGGAGCCCATCTCAGCTGTCACTAGGTGAGAGGTCCGGTACACCCTGGACAGGTCACATATATAGATAGACAACCATTCACACCTATGTGCAATTTAAAGTCACCAGTTAACTTAACTGCATGCATTTGGATGGTGGGAGGAAGCCAGAGTATCAGGAAAGAATTCATGCAGACATGAAGAGAACATGCAAACTCCACAAAGAAAGGCACGCAGCCGACCCATGGAATCGATCCTGGGTCCTTCTTGCCATGAGGCAACAGTGGCAACTACTGCATCACCATGCCACCAGACAATTGCATTATAATTAGGCTAATTGTCTGTAAGTTTGTATCCTAAAGCGTGTACACATACTCAGTAAAGAGAGTTGAGAAATAAAACAGCTGAAAATACTGTTACAAAATGTTTTGACAAGATGCTGAAACCTCTGAGTGATCACTAACTTGCGTCCCCCCCTTTCTCCTGACATAATACTGTATAGTTTAAACAGCTTTCATCAGAAGTGCTTTCAAATCCCAGCAAACTGTGGATCTTTTCTATGAATGTGCCCAGTGGGAATTCAACCAAACATGTAACACTTCTTATAAATTCATGCAGAGCGACTAACAACCCAACCCCCACGTCTACCTTTTTATTCTCTTCCTTTCATAGAAACTTTTATTATGATCCTCCAAACATGCACAAGAGACATGCAAGTCATTCATAGAAATAGACTTGTTACTCCACAGATGATTAATTTCATCTGAATCTTTCCATCAGCCAAACCAGTCTGGACATTTTGCTCTGACCTCTGGTGCCAAAGACGTGTTTTTGTCCAGAGAACTGTCACAAACTAGACATTTTCTCTTTTTCAGACCTTTTATTTCTGTAAACCCTGGAGATTGTTGTCTGTAAAAATTCTAGTAGATAAGCAGCGTCTGAAATACTCGAAGCTCAGAAAATATGCAATAAAAAAAGTCAGGTAATATGAATGAATGGCAGCGACATGTCTCAAAAAGTTGAGGCATGTTTACCAAGGTGTATCATCCTCTCGTCTGGGAACTGAAGAGACCAGTTGCTGGAGTTTTGGAAGAGGAATGATGCTGTTTTTAATGCAGTGCCGTCTGGGTGCCCAAAGGTCACAGGCATCCAATGTTGTGTTTCGTTGTGTGAGATTTCTCCACACTCACTTAATCTTTTTGATGATATTATGTACTGTAGATGATGGTATATACAAAATCTTTGCAAACGTACATTACAAATTTTTTAATTATTTGACAATTTGTGGACACAGTTTTGAATAGACTCTGACTCTTTATGATAGTCTTTGGATTTCCAGTCATGCTACTGACCTGTTGCCAATTAACCTTATAAGATAGAAAATGTTCTTCTAGCTCTTCCTCACTAGTACCACTTTTTCAGCTTTTTGTTGCCTCTGCCCCAACTTTTTTGAGACGTGTTGCTAATTACTTTATTTGTTCCTATGTTATATTGTGATTGAAATATGGGTTTATGAGATTTGCAATGATTGCATTCTGTTTTATGTGGAGTTTACACACCATCCCAACCTTTTTTTAGAATTGTACCACAAATAGAAATACTCCAGTAAGGCACCTGAAAATACTAGAGTAAATGTCCTCAGCTAGTGTCCAACACTGATCTGACACTAACTGCTGCCTGCAAAATGCTAGCATTGTTATTATTAAGGCTCTGCAATCTCCCACCTGATAGAAATTTATAACTATTGGTCTATTTAGCTTCCTAAACCTACCCAAAATCTTAAATGTAGCAATGACACAGAAAGTCAGTGATAATGTAATGGATGGGTGACATACTGTACAGTTCTCCTAGGGGTAATTTAATAAGGCAGTGGCTAAACAACTATAGTGTTAGTTTGGAGTCTCTGCATAAAGATGAGATTGGATTAAGGTCATAGTCTACTTAATTCATCTTACTGATCTTGTGCCAAACATACATTATGTTCAATATACTAAAGAGAAACTGAACAGTAAGGAGTGTTTCTTATACCACTGATAATGTGGTTTCAGAAGTGTTTGTGAAGCAGGATAGAGAAAAAAGTCTTTGGTAATTCACTCCCTCTGTTTTCTCTTCCTCCATCGTTGAACTGGACATTGTTGAATCTAAGCTGCTAGCCTTTCTCTCTCCCTCTGTCTCTCTCTCTCTTGTCAGACAAGAGTAGAAGGGAGTGCTGAATATGAGCTGGTAGCATGGTGAGTCAGCCAGCAGCTTTACATTTAACACATGCCAACGTTAGCAGGACTGAATAGGAGCACAGTGGGTGTGCTCTCTCCCTCTGTCTTGGTCTTAGTTTGTGCCTGTGTTTCTATTCCTCTCTCTTCCTCTTTGGCTGTGTCTCTCTTCTCTTTTTCCTCATCCCTCGTTCCATCCTTTTCCATTGTCTCCCCCTGTTCTCTATATTTGCCCTCCCCACCATTCACTCTCACCCCCTCCTACATCCCCCTCCCTCTTTCTCTCTCTCTGTGGTCTCCCAGTGGTCTTGCTGAGGGGCATATGCTGTTGCAGGGAGAAGGGGATGTCAGCTTGGATTTCAACACTGTCACAACAGGAGAACACACACACAAACATGCGCACACACACAGGTACAAACACAGGAAGCAAATGGCCACTTATAAAATATGCTGCGTTTCTGTCTGACACACTCATACTGGACATGCACATGCACAGACAAAAATGTAAACAGGAATCAAATGACCACTTGTACAGTATGTGTGCACAGACACACACAACAAAAAGAGTCTCAGCAGGGTAGAAAACAGTGCTTGTCTGCAAACTGCCTGACAGGCAGAAAATAGCCCTGTCTAAGCTAAGGAGGTGTGAGAGGAGAGGAGAGGAGAGGAGAAGAAAGGAGTAGTTGAAATTAGAAAAAAAGATGATAAAAAGAAAAAAGTGTAACGAATGGCACCTGTGTTTTGCAATGCCTTATGTACAGAATGTAATTTATGTTTCAAACAAGCCATTCTTTTTGTCTTTCATCCTATGCTTTCCTGTTGCCCATCATTTTCTGCCAGTCTGCTCCTTTGTTTTCGTCTCTTACTCATCCAGTTGTGCCCTCCCCTCTTTCCAAAATCCTCTCTCTCTCTCTCTCACCCCCTGATATGGTATCAATGACCTTAACTCAGTACAGCATGGTCACACTGGCCTGACCAGAATCCCATTACTGACATCCTTCATGTGTAACATTACTGCTCCCTCCCTCTCTCACTCTCTCTTTTGCTGTGTGTGTGTGTGTGTGTGTGTGTGTGTGTGTGTGTGTGCGTATGCACTTGTATACATGGATGGCACTGCCCTTTCCACAGTAATAACAATACAGCATCACAATATTATAAACATCAGGACTCTAACACT
>OMLM01014431.1:42272-91024 GCA_900302695.1 Helostoma temminkii
ATTACAAACAAATAACAGTGAAATTAGTGAAAACATTAAATTAATACAATATAACAACAAAAAATAAAAATATTAAATCAAACTGTCATGCAAACTATAAAACAAGTATGTTCAGAGTCATAAACTGCTGTGCTTGACTCTCATTATGGCTGCACTATAAACAGGACTCTCAATTCAGTCAATCAGGAAGCACATTTGCTTCAACAATCAACTACTTAAAAACCTCTGGACAGAACTGAAATGATTCCAGTTCCATCACTGATATTTAGATGCAGATGAAGAGGAAGGAGGGAGGGAAAGAATATGGTTGAAAAGGAAAAACAGATGCAGGGAGAAAAGAGTAGAAAGGAGTCAAATGCTTTCCTGTCTCCTTATTCCAAAACCTCTCTTCTGTCCCTTTCTTTATCCCTTTCCTCTCATTTTTCCTCCCTACTTGTTTTTGTCTTTCCTAATCTTTTGTCTTTTGCACCAATAGTCTCTCCCTGCCTCTTTCTCCTCTGTTCTCCATTTTTCTTGCCCTCTTGCTTCCCTCATATTTCTACCTCCTGCTTTCTCTCATCCCTTTCCCCCTTATTCGACTGAATTCCTTATTGCCCTCTTTCCTTCCATCTCTTCCCATCTACATCCATTCCTCTGTCTCTCTGTTCATCTCTGTCTGCCCTGCCATTCTCTTTGCTGCCCCCAGGCTCAGACATATGGCGCTCTCCTTTCTGCTATTGTCATCCATTAACACAGTTGTCAGTGGCAATTACAGGCACATAGCACAACATGCAAGGCTGTGCTGTGGCTTCTGATGTTGGAGACAGAACAAGGCAGAGAAAGATAAAAGGGCAAGAATAGAAATCTGATACACTGCATTGCCCCAGACAAGAAATGTCTTGCAAAATGTATAGTGAAAGATTAACATAACTTGCATCATTTTAATATAGATAATGCCCTTTTTGGAACACTATAACACAATACCATATAAATGGAAAAGTTTTCTAAATATTCATAGAAACTACTCAAACCACTCCTTGCTGAATGTGCCTCTCTACTGGGCATGCATATGCTCATAATGCTCCAGTAAGAGCAGTTTTCACCCAAATATGGCTAATTCAGATTCAAAGAGCTTTATTAGTCCCAGGGGGAAATTGCTCTGCCTTGTTACAGCTGGTCTCGGCTCAGAAAGAAAGAAAAAGGAAAGAATCACACCAAAGAATCACAATGACATTAATACAAAAAACTAAACATCTGTCAGTAATAATAAAACAAATGATAGTAGGCTATCTTTGCCACCTTATGCTGATACACATCAGTGGTTATTGCTCAGTAATAACAAGGATATATAAGTATGGCACAATGTTACCTTGATTAAGCTTCAGTTTGTCAGAAATTCAAATGTTCAGGGATATTTTTTAATAGCATTAAATATGGTAACTATATTACTAAACCAAAGCTAATCTGAACTAGATTATCGTATGTAGAATTTTAAAGAAGACTAAGAGAAACCCACATTTTGTAAAAATTTTTCTAGTTTTTGTATTCAGGTCAACCATTTAAATCTACAACTCAACTTCTCCATTGTTTTACTGTAAGAGCTAACATTACCTGTGTTAACTTCCTGAAGGTTCCCAGGGACAACTCTTACGAGCTTTAGCTAAGCGTACAGGATGTCATTCAGTGATTGTAGCTTTACTGTCACATAGCTTTATTTTGTTGAAATTTCGTTTAGCTAATTCAAATTTCAGGTTAAAGGTTTTAGACCATTGGTTGTTTATCAGCATGTCCTGTGGTTTATATACTGTATACACAACATGACAGACGGACTATTCACATTGAAGTCAACCAAATGGCGATTCAGTAGGTAGTGAAACTCCAAGACAGACAATCTGAAGGTTGTTCAAAAGCTCAGAAATCTCTGAAAACTGTTGCTCTTTGTTCACTATGATGAAATGAATAAACATTTAAATGAGTGAAATTACACCTCTAAGTTTCTACACATAATTCAATATTTTTTCATAATTTATTTGCACAGCAAACACAGATGCAGTTTATTAAATTAGCCTAATTATCAGGTAAGTTTGACTCAAGTCTGCCAATTAGCGAGCAGCAACAACGTTATACTGAGAAAACAACTGTAGCTACTGTTATGTACTTACTGTATAGTATCTGAATCAGTGTATATGATTAAAGGTGTCTTCAAAGTTGGCTTTCAAATCCATCAAAACCAATGCATTTGGTCTAATATGTTCTGTATGGGAGCTTTATACAAAATGAGTTTGCAGCCTGCTATAAAAACAAATATGGCCATTCTGATTAGATGTGTCTGTCAGATGCCCATATAAAAGTAAAGTTTGCATGTTTTCTGTCAGCAGCAGACTTGATTACTGCAAGTTTGATTAGACTGGAAGGAAAATCAGAGCACAAGCACACACATGCCAGCACACACTCACACATACACACACTTCTACAAAGTTCTAATTAAAGTGGTTGTGATGACAGAGCTCTGTGTGTGATGTACAGTATTACACAGTATCACCGTCACAATGATGTGTGTGTGGGGGTGTGTGGGGGTGTGTGTGAGGTACAGACAGAGAGAGAGATAACAGCTCTATAATAATCAGTCCATAGGGATCGACAGAGCAGAGAGCTGTGACAGCTTGTCCGCCAGCTGTCAGTTACACAAACAAAAACACAAACACACCTATGCACGCAGACACACACAACGATGTTAATCAGACCTTACAGTTGTAACATCTCATCCAATGTCAAAGTACTATTTAAGATATTTTTAGTTTTTATGTAGTAGACAGTGCAGTTATGGGAATTGTGGTTTGTTTGGAAAAATGGATCAACTGAATGGGAAACAGGTTTTTAATGACAACTTGACAGCTGGTTTGCAACATGATAGTAAGAATTGGCTGCAGTTGCTGCAGCAGTGATGATACCAAATAGATACCATTTTGCAAAACTGGGAGACATATTGTCAGTCAGGTATGAAGACAGACAGATAGGCAGGGAGACAGATGGAGCCTGAGGTGATGTGTTTGCATCTCTCCTTCATCGTCTGCAGGTTTTGATTCTGTTTGAAGTTCTCCTTCTCTGCGATAGGTTTGTTCTTTTTTTCTGAGTTGTCAGGACAAGATGTCTTTAATCTTCCCTATCCACTATATCTGCAAAGAAAAGACAAATACAGTTCTTTTCCTTTTTTTTCCACCTTTAATAAGATGAAACCCACTGACTATGTCCATATTCCAATAAGTTAAGGCTGACTTTGATATCACAGTTGTTAGAGCAGATGTTAAAGAATCTGACATTTCAGATCTTTAATTGTGTGAGCAGACCAGAGGTATGAGGAGGAGCAAATTCAATTATTCAAATTTTGGCTTCACATTATTCGCCAAACCTCCAATTTTCATACAGCTGAAATTGTTTCATTAATGAACACATTACATTAACAAAATATTCTTCTTTAGACTGTAGAATATATTTAATGGCTCCTTGAAGTAACATAATAAGCACTTTTCATAATACAGCTACAAAGAGTGCAAATGTCAGGTTAATGCAACACTGAAAACACCTGCATAAGCTGTGTTTGTCATTTTTAAAAGTCATACAATCATAAAAGGCCATATTCCTGGTCTGAGCCACAGGGGAATACATTGTGCTACCAGAATTGAGAATTAGCATACATGTTTCTGTTTGTCTAACTCAAAGCTAATCTTCCACCTACTGGAAGAGGAAAAGGCAACTGAGCAAACAGAACAGCACAGGACTTAACTGAACGAAACTCAATGCAGCAGAAAACTGCACAAGAGCAGAGGAAAGCGTCATTGAACGTCCTAATCTTCAGTGACTTTGTTGGAAAGATCTGGAATCCTTGACCGTTAAAGTTAATCTCATCATAATATGGGTCTATTTTCCAGCTCACAGTTTGCTGACAGAGGAAATCATCATGCTGGGGAGAAACCAAGCGTTCACACTTCAAATTACAGATGACCTCAATGCACACACACACACACATACACACACACACGCAAATACAAAGACAAGAGCACAATTACACACTAAGAGAGAGAGAGATCCAGTGAGTGAACAGATGTACAAAGAGCACATGCTGACACACACATGCACATGCACAGATGGACACATAGACACACACACACACACGTGTCCCTACCTGAAAACACTAAACTAAGATTTCATGCATTTACATGTACTGTTAACAAGTTAGATCCTGTGCCTGAGACAAGTGGGATCTTGTGCCTGATAATTTTTTTCACTATAATTCAATCTCTACAAATTGTTTTTATTACTTTACATGCATGTAGAAACTAATAAACAATTCGAAAATAGTGTATGTCTAGAAATGTTAAAGGGCTGGCCAGAGAGGGGCACGTATTTAACCCTCAAGAGTCACTGGATGTGCTGGTGCGTCCAAATCAAATGACCGGTTTAAGATGACGTACCAGCAAGGTGAATCATTAAGTCTCACTTGTGAGACTTGTGTCGAATGTGCGTACACATGGTGTTGATGGGGCCAACTAACACCAGAGTTATGATAAGTTGTTTACACTTACATTAAAAGGAAGCAGACTATTTTGAAGAACTTTACAGCTGAAAAAAAATAATCTGCAGCTTTACTGTGCTATAAAAAAATAATTTGCCCCCTTGCTGATTTTTTTTTCATATTTGTCATACTTAAATGATTCAGATTCACAAATGTTTGTATTACACAAAGATGTAAAGACTTAACACAAGATAATTTTTTTAAAATCATGATTACAAATATTAAGCGAAACAAGCTGTCCAAACCTGCCTGGCCCTATGTGAACAAGTAAAAATATGTGCAAATTTACGTCAGTTCCTATAAGTGTGTGACGATGCAATACAATACAAAATAATAAGCTATATATTAATAATGATAATGAAGTAATCCAAATTCAAATCTTTTGGGTATAGACTCTAGAAGCACATCACACCTAGATTTAGGCAGTTTGTTCTTCCTGTTCATTCCTCTGTCAGATTGGTGGGAGGTGTCAGTGGATTGTCATCTTCAGGTCTCTTCATTTATGTTCTATGAGGCTTAAGTTTGGGCAACACTACACCATTGTTTTGGCATTGTGTTTGCTTCATGGTCTTGCTGAAAGGTTGCGTGTAATGCACTCTGGGGCATGTTGTCATGAAGAACTTCTCCATATTGGGCTGCCTTCATCCTTCTTTACCACTATCATAGTATGATGATTTACTGGGACTGCAGTAGCCAGATCATGAGCAGTGCTTAGTTTACCAGATATAGTTCTTGGAGTCCTTCCAAGCCAAGGCCCTTCTTGCCTAATTTGGCGAGATGACCAACTCCAGAAAGAGTCCTGTTGGTTCCAGACTTTACATTTATTAAGGCTGTTGTGCTCCTGGAAACAGTCAGATTTAAAATGGTTTTATACTCTAGTCTTAATCTGTGCCTCACCACATAGTGTTTTTGTGGACGACTACAAAAAGTCCCTTGATGTCCTGATATGCCGTGTGAATTGTGGGACATGGTCTGAAAAGTTTATAAAAAAAATATATATATATATTTTGCCAATTTAAATTTGATTTGTAATTGTGTGGCAAATTTTATTTTTCTCCTTTTCAATACAACTGAAAGTAAAATGTGCAAAAAGCGAAAGGATCTAAAGACTTTCCAAAGCAACCTTATGTTTTCAATGTTTTTGCTCTAATACATTACCTTGTATTATGTTGTAAGTATGTTGTAAGTGCTACCTATGAAACTGCCTGCATAACTCATATGTTTGTGTCATTTATAATGACACAAATAACATCTATATAACATATATATAACATATGCTAGCATGACTTGTCAGAAGTAGTGAATATTTCTGTATTTGTTGAGAAGCTCTTTATTTGCAAACATTTTTCTTATTTACTCACAGTCATCTTGTTGTTTTAGCCTACAGCCAGCACCTCTGCGCTATGAGGTTCCATTTTTTGTCTTGTCCAGGTAAAACAATGAAGGGTCCTGCATAAACACACAACAGACACACTCACGATGAAAGACACCGTAATGTGCTGAGAGAATGTGGCAGAGGCAAATGCAGAAAAAAGTAGAGTGCTCTAAAAGTCTCTTACAGTTTGGAGAGCTACTTAGTCGAGATCATTATTGTAATAGGTCTGTGGATGTGTATGTGATCCTGCATATGTACATACGCTGTAAGTATCTGTGTGTACATGGATGTGTCTATTGATTACAATAATGCAGCCATTTTCAGACGCAGTAAAACCATTACGGGTCTGGCAGAAGTGCTGACTGTAGATTACAGTGGCTCTAAATCTGAATCTGGTTTTATGATGCCATTGTCCTTTATGTAGAATTTTCAACAACCATAAATGCATATGTATACATGGGCCTCACATAGGCCACATAATATATAACATAAAACATAGCATCCACACAGAGAAAGAAGATTTATAAAATAAAATATAAAAAAAATACATAAAAAAAATACAAAAATACACTTTATACATGTAAATTTTTGTTTACAGTATGTAAACATTATGTTATAAAACACCTGTTTTCACATATGATATTACAATAATAATGTCTACACTGCATTTCTGACAAATTACATTGTATGTAATCTGCTCTTCTGTGGTAATATATACAGTTTGAAAAAGTATTTGCCCCTTCTTTATTTATTTTTTTTATTTAGCATATTTCTCACATTTAAATGATTGAGATCAAGATAAAAAAATTGATCAAAATAAGCATTTTTATTAAGGGAAAGAAAGCTGTTTTTTATTATGTATCTGTCACTGCTGTGTCAACCAACTGTCCTGTTGTTCCTGATTCTTTTTTTACGCCCACCTGCCTTGCAGTTACCTGTGTCTCCCTGTTTTCCCAGTGACTTGATCCCTCATAACCACTTGTTCAGTTATTCCAAAGTAGCATAGTAGTGTATTGCTCCACTCCAACTTGTACACTGCCATGCTGTGTAATTCTAGGTATAGTTTCTAACATATAACATGTTTCCAGTTTGAATTCTGCTTACTGTGTAACTGTTTTCTGTGTTGTAACTGTGTAACTGTTTTTTCTTCTATGCCCATTTTTTCCCACTTTTCCCTGGTCCCTCTGCCCTCTTAGCCCGGTGTCTTGCTGACTGTTGCAGACCTCAACCTTCCTCTAAGGAAACTTGGTCAAACGGTATCTCAGAATAAAATTCAAGGTGTATAAAATAACATAACATAAAATAAATAAATAGATAAAATAAAAAACATGTTAAATTAAAAAATATTTGTTTAAATAAATAAATAATTGTTAAACAGTGTCTATCATTATTAAAATAATTATGATAATTACCAAAATCGTGAACATCTTGTTTTTGAAAACAACTTATGTGGCCTGCAAAGCAATCCTCCCACTAAAAATATGTTGAATAAGTAATATCCTGCCACGAACTATGACTATGTATGATGAATACACTCATGAAACCATTTGCAACACTGAAGCTGAAGTTAATGTGCTTCTACCCTGCATATGCTGTGATTAAATAAAAACTTAGGTGATACAAAATCACTTGAGATGGTTATTCCTTACAACCTGAATGAAGAAAGAAGTGGCTCTGTGCTAATGGTTTAGATGCACAGTCTATACATCCCACCTGGTGATTTCCTGCTGGCAATCAAATGTTTGGGAGATGATTGATCAAGTTCAGTTCAACAGTTAAGATGGGAGGAAGAGAGAGAAGGCAGCAAGAGAGTAAGGCAAAAGACTGTGAAGAAAGAAAGAATGAGAATGCAGTGGGGGAAGAGAACGAGAGAGATAAGCAGCATGTGTGAGCCTCTAACCACCAGCTGACACTCTTCATCTGTTGTGTTCTGTCTGCACGCCTGTTTCACCATTGGAGCACTGTGGGTTTGTCTGAATACATCAAAACAGCCAGAAAAAACGAGTGAGAGAAAGACAGAAGGAGCAAGAAAGAGCATTTTCTTAGAGAGACTGTAGCTTTCTGTCTCACTCTCACCTTCTTTCATTTCTCTCTGTGTAATATCATTTGCACACACTGTCCTGCTTTTATCGCTGCCCCCTCCCCTTCTCACTCTGTGTCTGTGTCTCTTCTCAGAAGCAGAGTTGGGAGTTGGGAGCAAAAGGCAGGAGACAGACAAGATAAAAGCTGTTTCCTGATTCTTCAGCTCTCAGCTTCTCCGCCGTCAGGCAAGAAGACAGGTAGTCAAGACAGAATTTCCTGCTAGATGTATCCTTGCACAGCTGCTGTCACTAACAGGCAGACAGGCAGTAAGAAAAGAGAAAGAGAAAGACAGACAAAAGGACAGATGAAGACACAGAAAGACTGGTAAGCAGATATAAGCAGATAATTGTGTTCCAAATGTAACAAAAGAACATGTTAGAAAACAATGATATAATGTTTTAAACTGGAACCAGGGTCACTAAAAATGGCCCACAGAAAACACTGCACACTCTCTCTCCCTCTCTTTCTCTCTCTCTCTCTCTCTCTCTCTCTCTCTCTCTCTCTCTCATCTGGAGGTAGTCTCCTATTCTCCAAGCAAATATACAGTTGATGAGCTGGAAGCATGAAATGTTCACAAGCTGAGTGGTGATATGATTAAAACCTGGCTACAATGTCACTGACTGAGTGAATGCTTCAATTTCAGTTGGAATGGCAATTTAAAACACTTCTGGACCTATACATTTTGCTTCAAGGTAACACACTGATTCACCATTTTTTTGGTTTAATATTCAGTAAGGTGCAAGTCATACTGCATAGTAAATGCACATTTGACAGTTTGCAAAGTTCCATCACAATTAATCTTCCTCTAGTGAATCGTTAAAATGCTCACTGCAGCTGCAAGAAGCGTTTCTTTCAGAAAATGTACGTAGATGCTGACATTTGTCATTAGCTGTAAACACTGCATGAGAAAAATGACATAAACACACAGTTACTGTACAACTGAATAAAATAGCAACAGGTGTGTTGCATTTTGAACTAGTACTGTAATAGTAATGTGTAAATGAGCGACTGCTTTCTGTGCTGCTCTTACAGTTGTATGGAAATTTATTAATTTAAACCATGCTTTCTTTTCATAAGCATGTACACGGCAACATCCAGCTGATCATTTTTAAATGAACTGGTGCCACCTTGAATAATGTCAAATAGTTAAAGCAAGCAGATTGTTTATACTGGTGAGTTGGGGTGATAAAAGTCAGTCTACATGTCTCATATTATACCCTGATGGGCATAGGCATCACCATAATGTAAATTTTCATGTTGAAAAATCATGCAGATAGTCTTTGAGCCCCTTCTTGTTTGTAATTGTGATGGACAGATTGACAGATGGGGTCAGACAGAAATCTCCTTGTACAATGATGTTTGCCTATGACATTGTGATCTGTAGTGAGAGCTGAGAGCAGGTGGGGGAACACCTGGAAAGGTGGAGGTTTGCTCTGGAAAGAAGAAGAATGAAAGTCAGTCATAGTGAGACAGAATACATGTGTTTAAACGTGAGGGAGGGAAGTAGAACAGTGAGGTTATAGGGGGCTGACGTCAAGAAGGTGCAGGACTTTAAGTACTTGGGGTCAAAAGCCCAGTGCGATGGAGAGTGTGGAAAAGAGGTGAAGAGGCGAGTGCAGGCGGGTTGGAGTGGCTGGAGAAAAGTGACAGGAGTGTTGTGTGATAGAAGAGTGACGGCAAGGATCAAAAGAAAGGTGTAGAAGACAGTAGTGAGACCAGCTATGCTGTATGGGTTAGAGACTGTAGCAGTGAGAAAAAGACAAAAGGTGGAGGTGGAGGTAGCAGAGATGAAGATGTTGAGGTTCTCTTTAGGAGTGATGAGAATGGATGGGGATATATGGACATGAAATTACTTGGTGTGAGAGTAGTGGATACCCAGGATAGAGTTAGATGGAAATGGATGATTCGCTGTGGCGACCCCTGATGGGACTAGCCAAAAGCTGAAAACGACTAAGTACTACCTTACTGCCTGTGCCTTTGATTGAGTGATCATGAGCAGACCCTTATAAAAGATGTTTTAGCAGTTTGCTGGTCTGGAGCATTTAGATGTGGGTTAGTACAATGCCAAAGGGGGAAAAGATATAAGCAAGGGATATTGGAGTTCAGTGTTCTACAGAGATAGATATTACAAGTTGATAGCATTCAGGGCAGTTGCAAATCTTCCCAAAATTAGACATCCCAGCACATACAAAAACTACAAAAGAAATACTAAAAACTACAGATTAAATACAAAAAAGAAAGCCAAGAGATACACATATACTACTCAGACCCTACCGCACTTACTGAGCATGGTAAATGTTAAATCCATGACAACATAATTATGAGAACACTGAACAAGTATGGACTCTTCTGTCTGAAAAGAACATAAAACCACAACAAAAGGTTCACAAAACTGCATTCAAACAAACCACAGGTCTTAGAATTGTACTGTGGACAGATGAAACCAATGTGAAGTTGTTTGGCCATAATAATATCCAGTGCCATGTTTACCAAAACTCAAAAAGCATTTCTGCAGAAACACCTCATACCCACTGTCAAGCACGGTGATGGATGAGTAATGATTCAGGCTTGCTTTGCAGCCACAGGACCTGAGCACCTTGGTGTCCACCTTGAACTCTTCTTTACACTAGTAAAGAGTATTCCAGAGGCAAATGTGAGGCCATCTGTTCAACTAGAGCTTGTTTGAAGTTGGGTCATCCAACACAACAATAATCCAAAGCACACCTGTAAATCAGCATCACAATGGCTGAAAAATGAAAGAATCAAGGTTTTGGTACGGCCTAGTCAAAGTCCAGATAACCCAGTTGAATTGCTGTGGTGGGACCTTAAGCAAATGCCCCAAAACCTCAATTAACTAAAACAATGTTAAAAAAAGGGTCAAAATCCACCATCACTTAGTATTGCCCATGTTTCTGATTTTCCTTGTGGCTTTGTGAAAAAGAGTTATGTTGTTTTTTGTTTTTTGACTAAAAGAGTCAGTTTGAGTCAGATTATTTTTACTATGTTACACACAAAACAGGATACAGAACAGCAAAGCATTATTGATGCAGTAATTTTGACTTTAAAGTGTCTGTATTTTCTTACTGCAGCTGCAAGACTGCAGCCGTGGTGCTTCATAGGTGCCACTATTGAATATTTTACTCCAACAGAGTAGCAGGTTTTCTGTCACTACTCCAAACATCAGAAACTGGTAGGTCCAGGAAATGCCTTGCCTCAACTTGCTTTATTCTCAACTTTCTATCAGACAAGATGCCCAGACACATCCCACAAGAGTACAACTTTCCCTTCCTTTCATGATATAATTCACTTGACACCAGCATTTTTTGTGACACTGTCTGAGCTACATTAGTCAACATACAGGAAGAACACTCTCCCATCAGACATCAGTGCTGTCTCTGTGGAGCCAAAATCATTTTTGTCATTCCCTGTCTTGTGTTCTTCTTTTATATCAAGATTCTCTGACGCTAGACTGTCCCTCTCTGTCTCTCTACTCTGCCTTCAAGATGTAGGCTCTTTGTTGAGTGTCTGTGTATATGCAGTGTGTGTGCATCCCCTTAAACCCCACTGGGGCATGTATACAAGTCTGGCCCTCTCTGCCTGCCATTGTTATGCCAGCTTTGTGCTTTTGAGCAGCTGTGAGTGTGTTTGTGCCCATGAATGTGTGCATGTGGATATTATGTGTATGGTCATGTGTAGCTTTGTTTGCGTACCATATGTGTGTATGTGATTTCTATGTATGTGTGTGTGCCTCCTTTCTGCCAAGACCCAGCTCCTCTCTCTGTCCGTTTATTGTGTCCAGTGTTGTGCTCAGTGGCTCTGGGCATTCGGCCGCTTTAGAGGACAATGTCGACCAGACAATAGTCAGACAATAGATTGGATTCTCTGTGGAGCTTTGGGATGAGGCACCTAGATGTACTTACAGCGTTGGGAGTTTGAGTGCATATAACAATCTGGTCTCACGTACCATCACTCCAAACCTCTCTGCCATTCTCTACTGTGTACAAGATGTAATCATGGCATGTAATAATATCTAATAAATTATGTACTATACTGCAGTGCTTAAAAAGCATCAGGTACAAATTTGACTGCCAGCCATGGCTGTGAGATGTGTGCGTCTGTGTGTGTAAGGGCTTTTTAGAGATCAAGCCAAACTATCCCCACCCCCCTCAATGACCTCCTTCATCCAGCAGTAGCCAACTGGCAGCTTGACATCCTGTATCTAAAATCTATTAGTCATTCTTTCTCCGTCGCTCCATCCGTCTCTCCGTCTCAATAAGCCATCAGTGGTTTTGGTTCTTATCCAAATCAATCCTGTTCTGACACTGACCCGAATCATTCATCTCTCCCTGCTGTCTCTCTCTATCGTTGTGCGTCTCTAACAGTAGGAATGTGTAGTCAGCTGCCAGGTAGCATCAGTCATGTTGTTAGGGTCTGGCTCTGAGGTTGCTGTTAGTTGGGGGCAAGTTTTGCCATGAGTTTCTCTTCAAGTCTCTAAACAGCCTTGATGAGCTGATGGCATTTAGCAGTGTTGGCCTTGTCACACAGTTGTTGAGCAGAATTCTAGGCTGTGGTTAAGGACCTAAGGACTTTTCAATGTTTAAGCACTATTTCTTTGCTAGAAAGTAGCTCCCCTGAAGTGTGATTGATTTGCATGTACTTTCAAAGCTTTAAGGTTTAAGCACACCAGTAAAAAAGAACTAGTATAATTGTTAGATGCTAGTAAATATAAATTAGCATCTCCTTATAGACACTATTACATTTTTTTTATGACAGCTTTATTAAATTGCAAGAAAGTTAACAACATCCATCCATCCATCTTTTTTCTGAACCGCTTAGTCCTCGTATGGGACGCGGGCGTGCTGGAGCCTATCCCAGCTATCATATGGGCAAGAGATGGATGGCGAAAGTTAACAACAGCTGAATAAAGTTTGCTATGATCTAGTGTAGTGGTTCTCAACCCAGGTCCTGAAAGGCACACGGTCCTGCTTGTTTTCCAACCATCCCTGCACTTACAGCTTCTGATTGGCTGAACACACCTGATCCAGATAATGAGCAGAGGATAGGATTGGAAAAATATAGGACAGTGTGCCTTGAGGGTTGAGAAACACTGATCTAGTGTTCTCATAGAATTTGTATTCCACGTTTATCAATTGATTATGTTCACAGTATTATTATTGTAGAGGTCTTATTTTGAAGGCAAAACCTAATTAAGTTTTCATGTGTTAGCATGAGAATGCTACAATGTTTCATCTTCCCAAAAAGTTGGAAATGGTCAGTATTGTGTTGGAAGTTAGTTACTTAGTAAAATAATAACTTTTCATATTTGCAGACTCATAATTCACTTTTTGTGGACTTCAAGTGGTCCAGCTTCTCACCTCCTTGCAGTGATGTGGATGTGTATTCCAGAGAATGTGTGTGGTTACAGGTGTTAAAAGGAACAATTCTAATATCTTTCAACCTTTCAGTATTGTAAGTTATGTTAAGAAGGGTATATATTTGTTTACTGTTTGCATCTTTCCTATATGCCTATTTTTATAGTGCTTAACAAAATAATTATTAAATTATTAATCACCCATGTTACAAAAATCATATTTCTACATATTTACCTTATGCAGTACTCCGTTTTAGTATTTTACATTACACAAATAATTTGTTAAGCTTCATTCACTGAAGAAAAAAAACATTTTTGCTGATGTGGCTGGTATGGTAATGCACAGCATGAACAGCTGTTTTAGGTCTACATACGAACAGCTAACTAGCTCACAGAAAAGACTGACTGTCTGGCTAATACTGAATATAATTTAAAGCATTAAGTGGTCTTTGAACACAACAGTGTCTCACACAAGTTCAGAGCTGCATTAATACACGCAGCTGTCAAGCCGATCTGATTCAGTGCCAGAGAAAGCAGCTGCTTTTTCAACTTTTAAGCACAATCATTAGCTAAGTACCTAGACTAACATCATGTTCTCTACTTCAAAGATCTGAGTATTTAAAGTTACATGTAAAATTAAATTTGGACTGTGTATTTTGTTTTGGATTGCTCTTTTTTTTGTTTACTGGTTAATCTTACCTTCCTCTCCTTCTCTCTCCTGCAGTAAATCATCAGTGTCATTTACTTGCTGTTTATTCTCCACGGACCCCAGAGAAGACTTTTAGAAAATGAAGAAAACATTCACTCCTCCTCAGTCTTGTTGCCTCTCTCCTCTCCTCTCCTCCTTTCCTGCTCGCTCAAGCTCCTGCCCTTTCTCGTTACTTTGTCCTTCCTTCTCTTTCTGTTTCTCTGAGATCAAAAACGATCTACCTACCCAACATGACAACCAGTTTACACCTCTTGCAGGCCTTCAAGTTTAAAAAATGTAAAACTATTCTGCTTTTCCAACAAAGCCCACAGAATCTCCTACAGATTTAATTGGCCCTATAAATAAACTGTTCTGCTGCAAAAGTCGTTTAGCAGAAGAGAAATGGTAGCAAACACGGACCGAGAGATACACAGGGAGACACAGACAGAGATGGTGGGATGCAGAGGCAGAAAGACAGACAGAGAAGACAGACAATTACCCCAGTAGATGAATGTAATTCTCTTAAGTCTTGCCTGAGCAACGCTCAGACAACTACAGACAGACAGTGATGGCTTCATCAGAGCAGCTGAGAGAAGATGTGTGTATGCATGAGAAAAAGAGGATCTGTGTGGGCCTCACAAGGAGATGGAGGTGACAGTGAAAAACAGATGCAGAGTAAGGAAAAGATAAACTTGCAAAAAAGAGAAGAAAGATGGAGAGGTAAAAAGAAACAGAAATGTTTATGTGTGTGCAGTGCGAGGAGTAAGCACCTTATGTTTTAACAGACTTGCAGTTAATACAAATTTGGCACAGTATCTAATGTTTATTCTGTTGAGGCTGTATATTTATGATCATATTTGACACCCGTAACTTGACAAAGAAAATACTTTAATAAACAATATTAAAGGACTGACTATCAAACCACCCATTCTTAAGTGGTTAGTAGATGACCACAGTAATATTACTGGATGATCTTTGCAATGAACAGCTACTCCATTCATTGTGATGTAACTTCAACAAGCTACTGTTAAAACACATTTCTACTTCCCAGTGTAGAGACAAATACAGAAAACTTAAACACGCCTTCCTTCTCATGAGATTGTGCTACTTTGAGCCAGTATGTGAACAATGTATTAGTTCCAATTAAGCACACTGCTCTAGCACACAGAGATATTTTAAACAATAAAGTATTTTCAACTTTGTGACAACAGTTTAGAGAGTGTGCTCCTATATTTCAATGTGACGGTTGTGTGCACAAAGAGAAATAGTTTCCCAGACCTAAAATTCACACTTTTCAGAGGAACTAGGAGACTCATCATGCGAGGCCCACCGTAATGATGCAAATCCTTGAAACCAGGCTCCCAAATCTCTGTTGTAGTGTGGCATTATTATCATTGTTACTGAAGCATTTTAAGTCTCCTGGATTTGGAATGAAATCATTTCATTCTGCTCCTTTTTCCTTTTTGCTTTTTTGTCTTCTTGTGTTTGTTTACATTGTTTTTGACAATTCATCAAATACTTTTTGATCCAACTACATCTTAGACAGAAAACTGTAAAGGTACAGGGGTATATGCACAGACAGTACATGGCCCATTAAGTTAAAAAACAATTAGCAGTGTATCTGTGCTTAAGTACAGGTTTGAGAGATTCTTAAAAAATATTTTCAAGGCAACTTAGGATAAGATTAGATAGTTCATAGTTGCTGTTTAACATTGTTGATGCACCAGTCACATGGGATTATCATTTAATGTAGCGAGAAGAAATGCCTCAAAATGAAGCTGACATATTCCAGATGTGCTGAAAATGTTATTGGTAAAGAGGAATAGTGGTCAAATACTTTGTATATGCATTCAAATATCAGTGTTTAATATATATGTGCATCCTCTATTTATGTTTATGTATATTAAAGAGCTGAGCGAGAGCAACCGTGGCACTGAGATTTGTGTTTGTGTGTGAGACAGAAATGGTGTGTAATCACTGCCGTGCAGGGTGTTGACTCTACAGGGATGTGCAGTAACATGCCGTCTAATTAACAGTGTCCTCTCCATGGTGAGGCTCGTTCCCACAGCCCCAACAGCCATGATTAAAAGAGATGCTCTCAAAGGACGGGAAGCTCTCCCAATTCACTCCAGATACTTCCTGGATGTCATCCACACACAATCAACCATCTTATCTTGACCAGAATGGACGCTCTTTTAACTCTCCGTCTCACTCTGTGACTGGGTCCTTCTCAAGTACACACACACTTTTCACCAACTTTCTCTCTCATTCCCTTCATCTGTTGGCTCTTCTTTTCCCCAAAACACTCATTCTCTTCCCTCCCCTCTCACTTCTCTCACCCTTGCTGTCTGCCAAGGCTTCAAAGGTTTCTAACCGTTTAGCAGGCAGTATTTTATCCTGCTTTGTGTGAAGAGACCAAAATAATCAGCATGAATATGGAAAAAAAGCTGCTTCTACAGTAATATCCAGCCCAGTAATATCCATATCAGTCAAACTAACTTGGCTTAATTTGACATACACACAAACGCATGGCAATGCTTTACTCCAAAGTCCCCTTGGCTTAGAGTCACATTGTAAGTACTGACTTTGTCTTATGTGTATAAATATACCGACTTGTCAGGGTTGTTGGCTCAGTGCTGTAATTGACTCGTGCACAGAAAGCAACAATTTACTTCACTTCTGTTGTTGTTTTTGGCAGCATCTCCACCTCCTGATGTAAAGTCTCTTCACCTTGGTTTGACTCCTCCATACAACACTCAAGGTTGTTGACTAAGTGTAGTGTTGTTTTAACAAGTTTCTTTAGCAAGGTCTCCAACTTTAATCTAACAGTTGAATTAAATTAGTTCCCTGTCCTTGGGCTCAAGTTTCCTTAAATCATCTCATCTGGGACATGATATCAGAAGGTTTGTGTTTTCCATGCATAGCTTTAGAATCACTGCAAAAAAAACAACAATTTTGACATTAAATCCAAGCAGTTTGACGCCTATAATGGTGAGAACAAGTCAAAAGGATGATGATAAATAATAGCAGTTATTAAAAAGGTACTGGCATTGTTTCTGGTCTGGTCGCCAGTCCATCACAGGGCCACACATAGACAAAGACAATCATTCACACTCTCACGCACACCTACAGGCAATCCTAGAGTCTCCAATCAACCTGACTGCATGTGGATGCTTTGGACTGTGGAAGGACCACTACACCACCATGCCACCCATGTTTTGAACTTGCTACCTGACCACTCCTTCCTTGTGTAGTTTCCCACAGTTAAACCAGATATTTTACATCCTTCACATGACACAATGTGTTACCTCATCTTGCAAAATAAAACGTGACTGGTGATTCTGAAAATACATCCTAAAATGGGCTGCTGTATTCGCTACATATTACCTAATTTCCAATGTAGCAATAATTCAAACTGTGTTACATATAAGCTGAAATGCTTAAAAGACAAGTAATAAACCAGCCTTGAGCATATTCTTTCCAAACATATTTCTGTGGAGCGTCACAGGTGGGGCTGCTATCTATTCTAGCAAGCAGAACACATTTTAACCTTGATACGCGTTCAGAAATTATAATTAGTTACAGCAAATTAAATCATTTTTTTCTTTTTATTCTCTACACAGTTGAGCATTAATAATAGTCTACAAAACAGGTTACCAAAGTTTGTCCACAAAATGTGTTTAGAAATAGTAACTGTTATTGTGAAAGAAAGAACCAGCTGCTGACGCTTCAACTCTACCATCTGCAGCGTGTCATAAAGGTTCAGATTAGCAGCAACAAATGACGCATTTCAGTAAATTGTTTCCAGGGTGCTTGAGCTTTACCTTCAATCAAAGTCTCCCACAAACCCTGGCCTCACTGGTAAGCCATACTATAGTTTCATAAAATTCTCAGGTAGAGATGACAAACTGTCTGAAGAAGGGAAAGAAAGGAAGGTATCTGCCATTTGGGGTCTTCACCTCTAAAAATAATAAGCTCTTAATAAGCATATTTTGATACTGCAGTATTAGAATGAATCCCTATGGCTCAGTGGATTAAAACCTGTGGCATGATGTGAATCCTCCCAATCTCTGTCACATTGTCATTTTTCCTGTTGCTCAGTGAAATGAATTAAGCAAAAAAGATTTTTATGTAGCAGAAAATGGAGACAGAAATACAGAATAGACTGTAGCAGTCTAAGGGAGAAATGTGGTCGGTAGTAGTGGTTGAGTGGGATTGGAACAAAATCTTTCTCTCTCAAAGATTGATAAAAAGAGATATTTCTGTAACTGGAGGCTCATTCAATGAGTAGTGTCAGCTCTCGCTTGGGATTCACCATCCTGGCTTCAAAACAATTAGCTGGAGAATGGGAGCCGTTTAAAAGACAAGTAGACAGAGAGATCTTAATACAGCTGTGGGTATTTCCCCATGGAGGAGTAATTTTTACAACCTCCTTACAGAGTCTCTCGCTTTCACTGTAATACTTCTAGCAAATCTCCTCTGTCTCATTTCACACAGACGACAATTTTCTGAAAGCTGCTGTAGGGAAAAAGGAAAGAGGAGAAAGGAAGGGAAAAGCGGAATAGTGCAGACAGAAATAAGGACAAAGAAAGATATGAGAGAGTGTGAGGTTTGAGATAGTGTTAAAAAGAAAGAGAGACAGAAAGAATTAAAAATGCAATTGGAAGAAGGAAGTGTGTAGACAGAGGGTTAGAAAGAAACTGATGCAAACAGGAACAAAAAATAGTCCAAAAGAGAAAAGCAACAGGAAAAAAACACTCATAGAAATAGATGAGACTCAGCAAAAGTTAGGTAGTGGTTGTCCAGGGAGCTAGAAGATTGAACATCCCTCTTTCTTTATGAGAACTTCCTGCTTGCTGCCCAGAGCCAATCAGTGAGTCCATACGTCCACAGGGGCCAATCAGTCAGCGCATGGAAGAACTGAGTCAGCACGTCCTAGTCCACACAGGTAATCAAAACACTGTTAAACCTCTACCACTCTGAACCACTATTCACATGCTTTTAACCCAGGGTTATCCACACAGAACCATTGAGGTACTATAATCCATTTTCACATGGCTGCAGTGGCTAAGACCTGGCTGACTTATTTACTTTGTTAATTCTTGGACATTAGCCTTAGGTCTAACACTACATGTAATACTATTAACAAACTGCTATTCGTGAAAGCTCTAATGTATCCAACTTGGTGCTTAACATACAGAAACATACAGAGAAAGTACAGGACATTTTAGCAGCTAATTTTTTCGGTTAATCTCACAAACTAACTAACTAACTGAATTTCCAGCTGCAACAAGCAGTTGCTTTTAGGAACTGTAGCGTGAGCAGCTAAACAGCTGGTTACTTTTCATCTCAATTCAAGTGGAGACTGAAACGAAGGTAAAAGCAATGTATGCTAATGTTGGTTAATACTTGGTCATTGCGTGTATATGAATCAGTTTGTAAACAAATTCACCAGCTTTGTGATCAAAGTGTTATATGTCCAACTTTTGTTTACAGTTTGTGCTGTGACCTAGTGGTGAAAGAAGTAAATTACTGAAGAGTTTAATTACTTTTGTGCTATTAGGTCACACATTCCACAAACTCTGTCCCAGTAAAAGACATTGGCTCCATGTTCCCAGCATCTTCACACATATGCAAGTCACCCATACCTTGGGCACTGAGGTACCCAATACCATCACAGATGTGCCCATTGGACCTTTTCCTTATAACAGCTACTTTAACTGAAAACAAGCTGCAACATAACTCCTCTTGTCACAGAAGGAGAGAGCTCAGCAAACTTGGCGGAGTTTCTGCAAATAATTGATGTATGGCTTCCTCCATGCATACGGCTTCGGCTTGCAGGTTGCATTTACTTGTGTTTTTTTGAGCTTATGTGGCCACATTCATTATGGTAACATGACGGTTTCTTATACAACTCCATCTGAGGGCTTGAGTGTCACAAACATTTAACAACTGTCCCAAGTTTTCTTGAGTGTGATGCAGGCATCAAATTTGCTTAGATTTATAAAACACAACGGACTAATTTTCCTTTATATTTTATTCAGAGAGCATTTTAAAGTCCCAGCTTCTCTGCAAATGGAGTTTGTATTTTTTAAAATCCTCTATAAGCCCCTCTCACCAGATGAAAAGGTTTGCATGTTATTGCTACTGTAACTTCCAACGCCATAGATATGTAAAGCGTTAAAGCAGGAAGAGCCTGTTTTTAAAAATTAAATAAGCAAAATTATAATTTGTTTTGGTCTATGAGGTAAAATTATTGTAGATTCAAGTTTTGACATGAACATGACAACTGCATTGCACAGGCTGAAAATAGCATCCCAAAATAAATAAATAAATCACAAAATTAGGCATAGTGTTCATTTCGTGCCACTACTTTTTTTGTTGTAAAGCTATAGCCACTAGTCTACTGTGGCAGTATATCCTATGCATAGTCAACAGTCCTATTTGATCTGAGCTCTAACTTTCTGTCCAACTATGTTTTTCCACTAATCACTACTAATTAATATAAAATAGTTCACATAAAGCAGGGAGAATAGTAAGTGTGTTTATTTCATATAAATTAGAACGACTCCACTAAATATAACAAAGCAGCCTGGGATATATCTCCTTTCTATTAATCAATCTTTTGTCTTTTACACTGCATTTTCTAACATCGTTAGCCATATACTATTAAATATAATATTTATCAATACCACGTTATTCAGTAACAAACACATATGCTGCACAGCCTATACTGTATATACACAGAGCATAGTTCTCTGTAAAGCAGCAACCCATGTCATCCAACTGCTCCCACCCACACCTTCTCCTCTCAGTATGATAAATGGACTTCTCCCTGTAGAATAAACAACAAAGTCATCAAATCTCAATGCTACCAGTCACTGTCACTTTCAGGGATAGAGAGTCACAAGCAGAAATGCAGTTATTACACATTCAAACACACTGCAATGAGAACATGTAACAATGTTGCTCCAGAAAGTAAGCATGACCTGAGGCTGACTTCTGAAGTGTTCACAGAGGGAAATCTACCTCCTCTAGTACAACATTGCTTCGTAGGAGTTAGATACACTAGCTACATACTGTGTCCTTGTTTTCTGCTTCACAAAGTACTAAGATACTTGGCCCAGAGTCAGATCCAGTATTGATAGGTCAGATCACCATTCCAGAGGTGAGGAGAAGTAGGGGACTTCAGGTTAAGAGCTGTGGCAGTAAAACAGAAGTAATGAAGGATTCAACCTGCTTTATTCTAGCCAATATCAATAATTAAACTATGTCTGAATTGTCTCTGAATTGTCCCTTATGATTGACTCATAAAAAGTAGTAGTATCTAAGCAAAGGCATATCATCATTTAATAAACATTGGGTTTTGCCTGATATAAAAAAAACAGATATGTCCACGTGTACTGGACTTTTGGTTTTTCGGTAAACCTGATGAAAATTAAAAACCACCAGTTGTCAAACAAAAAATTGTGAATTCAATAAATTTTCTGGCTGGGCATTCTACTTTTAATCCAGAGTTTTTGTATTTTTTGCATGTTAAGGTGTCTCTCTCATTGGGGACCAATTAAATGATAAAGCAATGCTGTTACACGTTTATGTAAATTCACTCTGCAAGGGGTTTGTATTGATAAATGGCATAGAATTACAGAACAGCAAATAACTGCAGGTGGTATATATTATTTTCCCCCTTTTTAATTGATAAAGTTGCAGAGAAAAATGTAGTGTCTTAAGTTGAGTAGCAAGCCTTTCTTGAGGGTCATTATGTTTACAGAGAAAACAAGGGAGCAGAAATACAGAAGGAGGAACACATACTCTAAACTGATGCACTGGCTCAGTCGTTTGTTGAGCTCAGTGAAAAATGGAGTCTCTTATTGTGACAGCCAACATCATTAAAGTTGCATTAAGCAATATTTTTTACATTAACATTGAAGCAGATGGCTCCCAGAATCAACAGCCTACAGTGTAGCTCTGTAGCTTTCAGCTTATTCTTTTGCTGGACTAACAGAAGCCAAATGATGCATATGATGCTTTGTATTAAATCAAGGACAGATGTTGATAGTCCACAAGCTAACACAAAGTGTGTGAAGTAAAACATTTAGCAAATCAAAGAGATTCTGAGAGTGTCGGATCACAGTAAGGCCCTGATTAGACAGGTTGTTTTCCAGGTTCCAAAACACAAGGGAAATAAAACGGCTGTATCATTTTTATTATTATCAGGCAACCACCAACTCACAGACCTTGGCCTAACAGCTACCTAAACACTTAACATTTATCTAAATATAAGAAGTAGACCGGGTAAGCGCTCGGTCTAGCTCTGAATGAAAAGGCAAAGGATGTTGGACACTTGGTGTTTCAGCTTTGAGTTGAAGTTTAACTGGATGTGTTCAGGGTTCTCCTGCAAATACTGTAAGGTGGAAAATCATGAGGTGCTCAGCAACACAAAAGCAGGAAACAAAACACTTCACTCACACTGACAACAAATACAACAAGCCACCCAAGCTGCTAAAAAGCAACCTGACCTGTGAAAACAAGTTGTACCACACAATCCAGACATACACTGTTTTTTAAATTAAAAAAATTGTATTCATTACAGTACTGCTGCTTTTCGTAGTAGTCGATGTAGTATTTTTGTAACTATTGTAACTGTTATGAAGAGAATATTGTGTTCATTAACATCTTTGTTACATATGAGTTTATTCTGGACCACAACTCCTGCAGCCTTTGATTGGCTGATTCACTCAACTCGTCAGGGTTTGTTTGAAGACAAAGAAATTACAGTGTCCACTTCTCTATTTTTGTATTGACAACCTGTATCTCATTAAATGCAAATCCCTGCCAGTAGTTTGTTGGACTAGCAGCATTAATTGCACATGAAAACCCTACCGTTTCTTCAATGTGATTTGATAAGTATGTTTAACTGCTTTAACTACTGTGTTTAAGACTGTGCTTAGCTGCTGACTGCAGTAGAGCTAAGGCAGATTCACAATTTTCACATTCACTGTGGTTATTGTGATGTAATCAGATGTCATTTGCTTCCTGACTGTTCCAAAATAAAATACACAACAGGACACTATTGCTCACATCCAAAAATCGACATCAATCTCGTAAACAAGCATGGCACTGCCACCTCATTTCAATTAATGAATATCTTCCAAACAAAGGCAGGATAATACAACATGTTTATTTTTCGCCCAGTTCCCAACACATCAGCAACGCTTCTCTGCACCAGCAGATCCTCATTAACAGCCAGCTGAAGGGTGTGAGCGACACAGGGCAGGCTAGGCAGCCCAGCATCAAATACACCCTCTACAGCTTGGCCGGTGTGCAAGCCCTAAAACAGTTTTTCTTGTAATATAATTTGCTTGAGAGTAAAATGCTCATCAACCCACTGTGCTGTTAAACTGATAACAGACAGTGGGGAAACACTGCTGGCTGTAACGTCCTGCAAAAAGCTGTGAATTTATTTTTTATGAAGTCATATACTTTCTGTAAGACAGTGTCAATAATGTGATGACGACTAGGAATGACACACCTGGGCTCCAGCAGCTGAATGTGGTATTTTCAACAAGCGACAAAAGCTGGTCATCAAGAGCAACATACTGAGTAAAAGCTTCTGTTATCTGAACAGCCCACAGGTTTTTTCTGCTGCTGCTGGCATTAGCATACTCATTGTATTGTGTGTTAAGCTAACACTTAAATTAAAATATGTCCACACCACTGACATTTCTCCACCTTTGCACACCCGCTCATCCAACACGAGATTAACGCTCTGCTGTAAAGCGGTATAGGATAACGTATCAGAGAGGTTTTACAAGTACAAGTTTACAAGAGCAGTATCAGATTTGATACTGGGACATCCCTAGCTGGTGTATCAGGCATTCAAAGTTCAAAGTTCAAAGGTTGTTCTGAGTCTTTCTGCTCCTTCCTTGGTGATTTGACTGACTACTGCCACATGATCCCATAAAAAGAAACTAAGCTGAAACATTGTGTTACCCAAATTGATCAATACTCTACCACTCAACACTCAAATAAACAGTACACAGGGGGAATACTGTCAGTAAGCATGACTAATACACAATGTGTTGATTTGCAGGGAAAGCAAAATAACTCTGGGCTTGAAAAAACATACTGTGAATGTGAAATGACGCTAATGAAATAAACGGTTTATACCGTAGAGCTCAAAGATACAGTCACTGACAGCCACATTATCACTTACAAAGAGGCTCCTTCTAAATAACAAGGAGGACTAATTCATACAAAAGCATCTGGAATTTGTATGAAGCAACATCCACTTAGAGCCTGACAGGTACTGAGACAGAGAGACCAAAACATACACACGTGCACATAAACTCACACACACATACACTCAGCCATGAGTCAGAAAGGCCTCTTGATGTTCTCATCAAGCCAGAAGGCACAGCAGGGACTGACGATTCACTGTCAAGAGACAAATCAGCAAACACACATACACACACAAAGGACAGGAAGAGTAATGTCTAAACATTTTCTCATCAAAATGTTAACTGTTTGTGATTCTGTATGTGGGGCAAGTGTATAGAATTTTTATAATTAGCAGTTTTTTAGTCTGTCTACGCCTTTTTTTCAAGACAGGAGGAGGAGTATAAACAGGTGGAACATACTGGATATGTGTGTGCGTTTCTGCATCAGTGTGTCTTTGTAATGAGACAGGATACAGTACAGGTAGCTACTGTCTTCTCATCTCTTCATAAATTAGAGTGGCTGATAACTCATTAGCCAGTCTATAACAGGTTTTGTGCTAAAGACACACTTTATGTAACATGTACATTTATATTTACTATTTTCCTAAACATGCTTCCATGGTAATTTGTTGTAATCTTGCTATACTCTGTTATGATTCCTATAAGAGCTTCTTTAGCTTTCAGTGACTGCCTCACTAGCTCCTCAGAGGCAAAATCATATATAAGTCTACAAGACACATTGAATATAAGCGCACAACAGGGCCATACATTAGTCTAGGTTATGTTTGAGGGTCTTAACATTACTTAAGATTTTACATTTTTGATGTTGGATTTTATCATGTATGTGTTTAGTTATGAATTGGATCAGTTGATTCCTGTAAGAAATATCAAGGTCTCTGTTTAACACTTAGATGACTGGTTTTTAAAGTTTAAAAGTTTACTGGCCACATTCCAACATTTAAGGTTTGTGTAAAGAACAAATGATTACTCCAATTAAAATATAGCCATTGAGCAGAACTGAAAATACCCTTGTTTACTGAGTCCATGCAGCTAAACAACAGAAAGGCATGTCAAGGACTAATATGCTTTGATGTTCACAAAGATATTTTAACATGTCACAGTATGGTCACATGTAAATAGCTGCTTCAGTCTCAGGGTCCTTGTATCGGTCATGCTGGCTCACTGTGACACAGCCACGGTTTACCAGTAACATGAATAGAACAGGTCCATTGTGAGTGTCATTAGTAACACCTATAATTTTCCTCACATAAGTCAAAATGCTGTCAGTTACAAAGACTTACAAAGTACATGGTACTGTATAACAAACACAGAACTGTTTACATGCTGTGGTTCCTCCTGAAACACTTAGTGTATTCTTAAGGTTTAACAAAGTTTGATGTCAAGAATCATTTAAAAAATCTTAAAACTCTTGAAAACTTGTATTGTTTACGTGATGTCTTCTCCTTTTATTGTCCATCTTCAATAAAGAGCACCAATAAGCTCCTGTTTGCTTATTTATTTATTTATTTATTAAGGCACTCCATTTAGGTTTGGCACACTTGTAGTCACAAAACCATTATTTGTAGAAACAAGTTTAGAGGGTAACAGACCTTGGAGGACAGTGTGATATAATATACCACAGCAAGTAGAAAAAGTATATAGGTGTTAAAAATGCAAATAATAACTCAGTTCTATTTAAGTGTCCTAGTACAGTCAACCAGCATGCACAACAGCAGCTGGTAGTATGGCAGCGCCTTTCCAAATGATCTTGTGTTGCACTGCAGCTAAAGCTGATCCTGGTTCAACTTTTTTGCTGACACTGCACTGGCAACACAGGGTTTCAGATAACAATAATGCATTGTTTAATTCTACTGTGAAAGGAAACTAAGAGCTTTCCCTGTTGTGCTTCAAGAATTTCACACAGTGGTGTTTGTGATACTAAAATGATAAAATGCAATGACTTCAGGGATGCCGCAGATCAAGTCCTCCATGTGTTTATTTGGTTCATTTGCCACAACCTTTTACAGTATATACACTCTGTGCTTTTAATTGCCTATAATTAAGTACTGGTAATCATTAATGCCTTCTTGCAATCTGGTGTTTTCCTCTGTGTCTTTATCAAATGCTATTATCACAGCACATACAGTAGGAGCAGCTTCAGTGACTATATGCCACAGAGTTGGGTGTTGTTGCTGGCCTGTAAAGATTATAGATAAGGTGATTAAGCTGTTATGAACATTTTTCTGAATACATTTTACAACTCATCCATTTCTGTATATTAATACACTCACTGGCCACTGCACCTGTACAATACAATACAGCATCTCTGCCATGAATTCTACTTTACAAGGTTATAATGTTTTGGACATCCTGTTTTAAGAATGGTGTGAAATATAAAATTTGTGCAGTCAGCTCTACAACATTTTCCAAAAAAACATGAAGCATAATGACCTTGTACATCCTCACCTTTAAGGAACAAGTCCAGACTGCGTGTCACACTACAGCACTATAAACATATTATCTGCTGTTGCCAAACACTGCTGCCTCTCCACTGGTGAGCATTTTTTTTCACACACCAGCCCAGTGAGGGTGTTGCATGTTTTTGACTTGCATCTTTTTAGCTCATGAGCTGCAACAGGACAGACTGGTGTTTCTCCTTCAATTTCTTTTAAAAGTACAAACGAAACAAATGTAAAGCTTTACGCACTAAGAAACTGCAATGCTCTCTGATAACTCTAAACTATCTTGAGATCAATACTGCAAGCACAGCTACAGTATAGTGCTGCGGTGAACTGGCAGGACCCACTACTGGGGTTAGACTGTCTTCACACTGACAGATGTGGATGAAGTGATTTGCTCAGTGGGTCGGTTATCAGCATGTTCTTCTCTGTGAATATCCCAAAGGCAAGAATATGTTAAAAAAATATGAAATATCAAAATGTGTTTACAGTATGTGAGATTTTCATGCATAGTAACTTGCAGTGATGCCACTGAGTTTCACACTGGATCAATTATTTATTCACACGATTGAAAAAAGGTAATAGGTATGGAATATGCATTTAAAATAAAATACAAACATATTTTGCTTGGGGCATCACTATGAGCACATTTCATGGTACAGGGGGGAGATAAAAAGAGGTCAAGATGGAGAATTAGTTCTTAATCAGTGCATATTTAGAAGAAATGTGAAGTGAGAGTGTTTATCCAGATAATAAAGCCAAGGGATAAGACAAAAATGCACAATTCATGACATAGCACATTTACTTTCTTTCTATATTTTTCATTTCTTTTTTTCTTTCTTTATCTGTATATGTAGCTTCCTTCATATCTTATGTCCTACCTCAGGAGTTGGAGGTTACTCTGCTGTGTGTGACAGTGCTGTCTAAGTGAACCACCGGTGGGTACAGTTTTCACATGCCAGTCCAGTGTGGGTCTATAAACATTTAAAATATGTTAAATGATTAGACAAAAACAGTCTAATTATTTTCTTCCTATTACTGAATAAAAAGATCTCTGTTCTTTGTTGCCTACAAATATTTTATACATAACTATGTTTGACTCAGACTGTTAAATATTAAATGTACAACATGTAGCAGCCTCAGTTCAGCAGACTTTCCTTAAGTCATGTTAACAGCCATACACACTGTAGTGTAGGTTTTTAGCATGTGTATAGATGTGTATGTGTGTTTCTGTATCCTGGCATCAGCCTGCTGGGTGTGTGTGTGTGTGTGTGTGTGTGTGTGCTCAGCTAAGGAGGAAACTAAGGGAGACAGTTGCCACCACCATTTCAGCACCCAGCAGCAAAGTATTGATCTCTCGTTTGAGCAGCGCTCTCTTTCGCCATTTCTGTCTCATCATTCTTCTTTCCTTTCTCTCTTCATCATTTCATTGTCACTATATGTCTGATTTCACTTTACATTTATCTTTACTTTTATGTACCTTATGCAACAAAATATTCCCCTATACTCCAATTATTGTCCAGCTTTTTTCCCCTTTCTTTCTTTCTTTCTCTCCTAATTTTCCCAAATCTCCTACATTTTCTACTTTCCGCTTCTCTCCTCATTTTCCTTTTGCATCCCCCTCTCTCTGATTCCTACAGATGTTAACCTTGTAGCGCAGTTTCCTCAGGTTGGAATCAGAGAAGTGATGCAGAGCTCAATACCTCCACCCTCAGGTGATGAAGTGAACTTTTCTCTTACAGCTCTATTGTACTGATATCAAACCTTGATGATTCATGGATTTTTTTTAGTGGTGCTGTCGAGGCCTGTAAATTTAAGATATCATCGTCATAAATCCTGGTACAGAATCATCATCCCTGACGTACAGCTTGAATAAAAAAAACTTTTTTATTGAAGCTATTATTTTCAATATGTAACTGAAATACAATGGTTATTGTCAGATTGGTGTGTATTAAATATGGCTGTTATGCGAGGAGCTCCCAGGGACTAGAAAACCCCCACACAACATATGTGAAATCAGCTTTATCTCTATGGAGTTTCTTCCTGATGACACAATAAATTATCTGTGCTCCCCACATGTGCAAACATAATATTAATGAAAGCAATTACAATGAGACAAACTGAAACAACAACAGGCACCCCATGCATTAAAAGTAAAACAATAAAAGTGAAAAGGAGAACAACAAAACACTCGTAATCGCTCACTGTGATCTGATTAAATCCATGGGACATTTCTATATATTGAAATATCTATGAACATTAAAACAGTAAAAGAGAACTGTTGATCTAACAGTATCTAAGAGCCATTTTCACACACACATTTTAAACTACCAAAAGAAAATATGTTAAAAAAAGTATGTGCCTCTGCATGTTTGCCAATAAAATTAGTCTGAAAACTGTAGTATGTATCAGCCCCTTTTGTTCATTAAGGATTAACAACCAGATACCTACACATAAGGCTTTTGTCATTCGTGTAGAGCAGACCCAGAACTCCAGCATCTGTAGGTGTTTAAAAGCTCTACAGTAAGGTAGTGTTAATGTGGCCTGGTTCTATTAAACAGATACAGTAATGAGAATAAGGTGACAACAACATAGAGCATAGGAGACAAGAAATAGCAGAAAGAAAAAGGGGAGATGATGTTAGAGAGGGGAGGAATGAGAGAGAATAATTGGAAGGGACAGGGGGAGGATGAAGGGGAGACGAGAAGAGAATGGAGTAACAGAGAAAGAAGAGGAGGAGGGAGGAGAAACTGTGTGTTGTCAGTCTCATTTCAGTTTTTGCTCCTTCAATGCCAGCATGCGTCAGCCGAAACACTGAAACTGGCATTTTTCCTGGAACAACACACACAGACAAACATATGCACTTGCACACACACACACACACACACACACACAAACATGTACATAGAGGTAGTTGCATAAATAATGAGAACTCCTTGGATCTTCCTCTTTGTATGCTCACAAAGTAAACAGAAGGACTAAACTAGAAAGTGGAAAATACTGCAGACAGAAAAGTGTAACTCCAACAGGACAACACTCAATTAGTAACTGTTCGTTCCTTCTCTAGTGGGTATGAATAGTTATGATGGCACATTTCATTTTAATATCCTTTCATTATACAATCACACTTATTGTAATAATTGATAAAGTCAACTAAGTAACAAATTAGTGTTCAATTTAAATAACACAGAAATGTATGGAATATTAAATTTACCTTTTGTACAACTGTACAAAGACAATTTTTGAGGAGGAGAAGAACCTCTTCTCTTTTGCAGTAAATAAGCAAATGTGTTTGAATGTAACAATTCTCATTATTATGAACACCCACACTCACAAGGGGTCAGATGCAGCTCTATATAAATACACTTTCTATATCTCCTAGGACCAAGTTAAATGACTGATGTCTTACTGAGTTTAATGCTGATGCAATGATTTTTTTTGTTAAGAGCACATTTTGTTAAGGCATCAACATTTATATTTTACTCTAATGTGGGTTACGTAAACCCCAGTTGGTTCACATTTAATGGGACAGCTAAGTGATTTATTTATCATGAAATGAAACTGCTGCAGACTTGAAGCAGTTTGCAATAAATTCTGTTCAATCAACACTTTATATTAAGAAACTACAAATAATCCCTGCTATTCCATAGTAATGATTCTTAAAATATCTAGTGCACCACATCACACGTTCTTACACATGTAATCACAAAAACCCATTTGAATACATAGCAATAAACGCACACACTCCAAACATGTTTTGTGGACACACACTTCTGGCATCAGATCAAGAGAAGGTTTGTGTGTGCGTATGTGTCTGTGTTTGTGTAGCGAGTAAAAAGAACAGCTTCTTGGACAAATCCGGGCTAAATAATCATCCTATCCTGGTCGTCCAGATACCAACACTGTGTCCCATGTGGCATCATTACTGTTGCTGCTAATTAAGCAGCTCCAAATAAACAGCATCTTCTGCCTTCATTAACACAAACACAGCATCATCATCACATGCTTAAACTGGATGCATTTTTGATACTTATACACAGAGAAATATGAAAACACAGAGAAATATATGCAATATTAATGGTGGAGGAAATATGCACTACTGTGTGACATTTTCCTTGTAAAGTTTATCATCACAATTGTTCACATTTGCCATAACATTTTCGCATCATCTTGGCTCTTAGTAATTTGTGGCTAGCCTCATGAAGAAGCCACATTGCCATTAACTGTTGTAATGTTTGCTGGCTATGAATCAGTTTATCATACACATAAACAATTTTCCATTTCAGGCAACGAGATGAAATGTTTATATATGCGTATGGCTCTGTGAAGCTGTACTAAGCACAGCAGTGCTTTAACCAAAATGCTGTTAACGAGGTATTCTGTTTACCTTGTCATTAAATATGCTAACGCTTCTTTTAGCAACACATTTTACAACTCATCCTGAGATGAAAATGTTATAGCAATACAACCAAACATATGGAAAAGTGTCATTCAAACAGTGAATCTGGACAAAAGTAAGAAGTAAGGCTTCAAAAGTAACAAATTAACTACCATGTAACTGCTCAAGCCAATTTCAATTTGCATCAGATTGGAAGTTGAGAGGCAGGTTTCTAACCAAACACATACAAGAATAAAGACATCCCCACAGTAACATCTCAGCTCCCACGTCATACATGTTGTGTATGCACAGGCAGAGGTAAGATCACAAACTGACTATTATAGGATATAGCTATATCCGTTCATTAACTTCATGACCACTATGTGACTCTGCGTACTGTATAATGAGAGAGTCACAACATACAATACTGAGTATTGAACACTAAATGACGATGTGATTCACAGTATCAGCATCTGACAACAGGACAGACAACGGCTAAGAGTGTAATTCAGTTAAGTTGAAACTGCAGTTGCATGCGTAATTAAAAAAAGGCAGAGTGTGGAAAAATAATTAGTGAATTACATCAGAACTGTTGCATTGTTGTAAGTCAATAATTCTTAAAAAAGAGAGCGCTTGGCTGTGTATATTTGTAGAAGAGAATATACATACTGTACATGTGCTTCTGCGTTTGTATTTGTAGTGTGAATGCCTGCAGTCATTGCGTGTATGTGTATGTGTGTGAAATAATGAGCAGGAGATGAAACATAATTGTATGCTGAAATCTCAGCACTTCAATTTATTTCTCCATTACAGCTCAGAGTTCAACACACCGCAGAAAGACAAAAGCCTTTGATTAGTTAAAAACTAGGACACAATGTAAACAGCCGACCGCCAGACTGAACTTGTACGTTTTCTTTCATCAAAACAGAATTGATCCCACATTTGCATACAAAGACATTTGGCTACAAATGCTTGGCAATGTGCGCATTTGAGGCGTTTGTTTGAAGATTGCAGTGTTGCAGTTTTCTCGCCGAGTTTTGCTTTCACAGAGTTTGAGGTTGATAATGTCAGAGGAGCTGCAGAGTCAGAGCAAAGCTGTGATAAAATGCTTCATAACCCTGTGACTGAAGGACACCTCGCTTCTATCTTGTAACTCTTCAAATCTCCATTTTCCCCACCTTTCCCATTTCTAAACATTTACCCTTGAGCACTCTTTAAGGTAAGAAAACATAACTGTACTATCTATTTTGAAGTCATAGATGACTGGAGTGTGTTAGAGATAAAGAGAGAGGCATTATCTGTGCTTGCACAGAGGTTAAGCATCACAGCCTCACCTTTTGAACACTTTGTTTTATGTTGTAAGATTTCAGGAAATTAGAAGTTTGAGATAGTCTGAGTTCACTACTCATGTCACAAATTAACAAATTAGCATCTTGTGTAGGATTTTGCAGTGCTAATGAGTTCTGATTTTTCAGTGACAATTAAATGGAGCTGGCAAGTTGATTGGAGTGTTGTTTGTTCCTTCAGCTGTAACTGTTTAAAAGATGCCAAATGAACTCTAAATGGTACATTAATGTATATTAACTCTATATTAACTAAATGAACTGCTTGTTCTAATATGTCTTATTTAATTGTCACCAAATATAATTATGCTGAAGTACAAGTGATGAGTTAGATATTGGATACAAATACAATATTGTACTGGATTCATGTATGAAGTGTACACACACCACAAACTTTGACAGATTATTCCATAAAATTGGGTGACTGAATTACAACTGAGGGTGTAGGAGATTTCAATTATGTTAAATCTTGTGTGGTGATACATTTATTGTTTTAAGCTGAAGGATGGAAAGCAAAACATTATGACATATGACATTATGTGACACCTACAATTGAAAATACATGTACAAGTATGAGCTAATAAGTGCAAACAAATCAGCAGATCAGAACACTAACATATTTTTCCTGTTTGTGACTGAGGAATATTACTCATTTGTTCATAATAATAAAATGACTAATGCTGCCTCAGGCACAAAGATGCCTTACAAAGGAACCCAGATAACATCAGTGATGTTATATATGAAGATAAATACAAGTCCTAAACCTAACTAGGAATGTGAATGTTAATCTCCATTAAGCATGGACCTTTCCTCATTATTGAAAATCTTTTATCAACATGAAGCTGAGACAGCTGAGACCACATCCTAACCAAACCTCAGTTTTTACTGCACGGTCCTGAGTTCACACTGCATGCAGGTTCATCCCTGATCTAAACCTGATCTAATCAAATTCTTTTAGGTGAGGAAACCAAACTTACCTATTTCACGGTAGGGGAAGCACCAAAGCTACAAATGAAACAGATAAAATGCTTCTGCATTCAATCCCATACAAAATCATTTCCCTTCAACATCACACTCACATAGCGAGCTGTGAATGACATTTCCCCAGGCCAACTGTTAAACATGGTCTGCTTCACATGCACACACGCACGCACGCAGATAAAATGTATGCGTTTGAAAACAAACTGTCTTGTCTTTCTAAGTTATTTAATTCTCTAACTCCCACTTGTGCCCTTTAATATTCTGAAGCAAGCAAACTATTTTAGGTGACATTAAACTCTGTCTGCTACAATTCATATCACAGCGGTGGTAAACTGCTGTGTAACCTTCTACAGGATGGAATTATCTCATTTTTTCTATAAAGTCAGGGATATAGATTGAACAATGACATCTGACAGATTGTGATTCATACTCAAACTGACACAACTGTCAACACAAAGCATGTGTTTACAGCCAATGTGCTAAAGGTATTTAACACCACAGTGAGACTTCCAACTTAATGTACATTAAAGAATAAAACTACTTGCTGGCTAAACAAGAGCTGTCAATTGTAATCAGCATTTATTAGCATTAAATACAAGTATACTGTTGAAAATACTGTTTGATTTAGTATCTCAATATTTATACTAAGAGAATGAAACAACAACATTTAAATATCAAGATTTCAACATTCAAATATTAAAGCTATGTTTTAGATACACAAGACAGTAATAATGAAAATGGAACGTTAAGCAGACCTATTATCATCTGCACACGCAAAAACATAAAGAATGTATTAACACAAACCACACATTTTACTACATTTAAGAGTATATGGTGTGTGTGTAGAGATGTTCTGGCAGTGGTCATTAAGACATGAACACAAATATTGATTTTCAAAAGGTGTTGTTGGTGATAAACTTCTACTTCCTGTTTTTGTTCTATTAACCCCTCCAAGATCAGACTTCAACATTAAAATTTAAGATTAATTTAGTTTCTGTGGTTGTAGGGTTCCTCCAGGTGAATTACGATGGTTCCTTTCAGGCTGCGATGGGACTGGGCATTCCTAGCTGTTTGATTGTTGATGGTAAAGGGGTTTTAATGGTGTAAGATCACAGTGATTTGTGTGCTGTTAGAGTGAACATGGTGTTTGCAGGTCTGAACTTTTGGTTTAGTTTCTGATGAGCAGCGTTTGCTCTGCTGGGAGGATTGTTGTGATACACCCACCACAAATGACTGTTATCACTCTGTCATCAGGAATGATACTATAGTGTGTTAGTCAGTACGGCCGTAGCCCAGCTTCTAGTCGGCTCAGTGGGAAAAGACTGATCAGAGATTGTGCTGACCCTTTTTGTAAGTCTTATCCTTCATCCAAGCACGGCACACTGTGGGTATGTGCTCGACAAAAATAGTTGCTGGGGTGCACTATGTAAGCATCTTTTACCTTCCATACAGTATAGCAACATTTTTAAACTATATTTCATCAAGACAAGGTATGATAGGACAGGAAAGCACCCGGTTTGAATAAATGTGTTTTTTTTATAAACTTAAAGATGTTCATATCAAATAGACAACAAAGTGCTGAAGAATGTAGAAACAGTTATTGATTGGCTGGGAAGCTCTAGTGTAAATAAGGAAGTTTCTCTGAATAAACTGATTGGACAAAAACAAATGCTGGATGAAGGATGTGGGAGAAAAAACTATTCCACTAACACGTGAGTCAGACACTATTAGTGGAGACTGATATATCAAATTACCAATAATCCAAGTAAAAAATCTTAACAATCTGAACTACAGTGCTTCTTATGTTCCTATAATAATAATCATGTAAGAAAAAGACAGGCACAGAAATATAAGCTAGGCCGACAAGGAACAGTGTGGTAGGGAACCTGAAGGTTATTCCACTATTAAAAAGCCAAGAGAAGCAAAATCCCTGTGCACACGTGGAGCTAATTTTTCCATCAGGACATTTAAGCTAAGAGGCCAGTACATAAAGATGGACCATGAGCTAGATATTTGAAGGTAAAGTTCTGCTAGCAGCTTGGTTGCGTTTTCAGTTTGGAGCAAACAGCCACATGAAGATCTATTCCTAGGTCCTTGACATGAGAACATTTGGTATCATTCATTCCTCTATCCATCATTTTTTTCCATTCTCTTAAAGATTCTAGTCTTTTAGCAGGCAGTCCATCCCTCTCTCATTCTCTTTTTTCCTCCCTCTCACCCTTTCCCTCACTCAGAAATGTGGAGATGGATGGAAAGTGTGCGCAGGAGTCCTTGGCTGAACTGCAGAAGTGCTGACGTGGCGCCAAGCCCTCTAACAGTGTGATGACGCCTCTATCCGTCTCTCCATGATGCACTCACACATTCTCACACACATACTACTATACATCACACACTCACAGGTGCATGTACAGATAAGTTCTTGCACAAAAACAGACAAACTCACAAATTAAAGGCTGAACATATACACAGAAACACGAACACTTGCATACATTATATTTTGGTACAGATTTATGTGCTCAAACATGCTAATACACATGAACAGGCATAGTGCATACACACACACACACATTTTAACAGCAACACACATGCCCTCTCCGTCTCTGTTTGTCTCACTATTGACACCTCTATCTCTCCATTCGGTTTCCTATATAATTAGCATCAGTCTCTATTGTCACACTCACTTCAAACACACAAGCTTTCACAAACACACTCAAGTCAGCTGACTGATGTTAGAGTGCGTATTTCTCTCCTGCCCGTGTAAAGTGAATCATCTATCCTTCCAAAGCTTCATTACAACCTGCAAGGGCAAACACTATCTCTAGCTCCCTCTGCCTCACCAGATGGAGGGAGAGAGAGAGATAAACAGTAGATAGAAAGTGAAATCCCTCCCTCTCTTTGCATCCTCCCCCATCTTATTCTTCCTCTCTTGTTCCCACGTCTCTATATTTATCTTCTGTCTCTCTATCCATCGTCTTATATCTATGTTTCCAATCACACAGCCTTTCTCTCTCCCACATTGCCTTGGGCTAGTGCCAGGGTGGAAATGGCTTAACTTGATGTAAACATTTTAACTCACTGAAAGATGCAACAACAGAAATGCAACAGAGTAGATAGGTACATAAGATAAGGCCAAAAGTATGCAGACACTACTGTCAAAATACTTTTTTGTTTGGACTATTTTTATAGTTTTGGCAAGGCCTTTAAAATCCATATTAGGGAACCCTTAATGCAACAACATGTCGTAACAGACTTTCAAGCAGGAAAGGCATTTTCCTGCTTGCTGACAGGGCCACTGTGCTCAAACTGTAGTTTCTAAAGAAATGGTTTCCTCGGCTTCATGTTGATAAAAACTTGACTGGCCTGCAAAGAGCCCTGACACAGCTCACAGAAGAGTGTTGGCTTCTATAGCCTGTGTTTTTAGGATAAGATCCTCAAAATGTCAACTGTGGATGTAGAGTTGCATATAGACTTTTGGTCAAATATTGTGCGCTATAAAGCACAACAGAGGAATACAAGATTATTAAATAGCGAAAAGGTCATTTAAAGGTCATGTTTCCATAGTGAGAGACAGAAACAAAGAGAGATACATACAAAGAAAAATGTGTGTGCGTCCCTACCTGCTTCCTGAGGCTCACACAGTGAGCTTGAAGAAAGCTTCATTTTTTGAGGCCCTACAGAAAGCATGAATAATGCATAGCTAAAACCTCTTATTCTCTAAATTTTAAATGGGTAGCTGTTATCAAAAATAACTTGATCTGTGGAGCATTAGGAGGCTTGCACGCAACAGAGTGGCTTCTACAGGACACTTTAGGAAAGAGAAGGCAATGGGCCCGAGTTCAATTTGGACTCCTATTTCCAATGTTCTTATTTACAAAACCCTATCCATTATTAATTACGTTAAAAAAACAACAACTGAGCCATATACTTGGCATTTATTTACACATGAATTATAAAAATAATAACAATAATATCATGTTTTCACTCATCACCATACATGAAAGTTGAAACATATTGTCAGTGATCAGTTAATAACAGACTGGTACCCTCAACAGGACAAAAAAACAAACTGCCTCACTCACCAGAAGGTGCAAACAGGTTTCCAGACTTGGACTCCCTCTACTGGTTCACATGGCAGGTTTACAGAAAAGGCTGCAGATTTTCTTGAACTGATGAGACGTCTCTTCAGTGGATTCACACTGCTCTGCCTCCTTGATGAAGATTATAAATTGTTAGACATCCAAATATTGATTCTCAACACAAATGCCCTAAAAATATCACCAGCTTTTAATACAATGACAACCACCACAAAATAAGAAAAAAAAACATAACACCAGAGGGTAGTTTACCACAAAGATTCATATTTTAATGGATTAGGGAAAACATAAGGAAATGTAGTTCATCCATAAGATTAAGAATTAAAACAATCAGTCATACGTTTCCTATTGATCCGTAAAGTCTCTTATCCTAACAGCTGCAGACAAGCTCATTACTCTAAAAGACAACCTTACAGACAGTAAAGGCTGATAAAGCTGGATCAATGCCACTGATCAGTTCTCAACTTAGTATGGATAAACACACTGAACTAGAAGAGACAGAAAGGGCATCCTCACTGCACGAAAGCTTTCAAATAGTCTTTTGACTTATACAGTAAACAGCAAGCGGCTGATGTTAACCTTCCCAACTGTCTCTACAGTTAAGTACTTAGCCACAAAGTTAAAGGAGAACTGGAACTTTAAAAACGCTTTAAAAACAGTCCATATTGGTCAGTAATGAATGCTGTTTACACAATATAAGAAATATTTTTCTTACCAGTGGTTTGGTAAATGTGTTGGTGGGGTAAGGTGGCAAAAGCAGAAGAAAAGCCATGTTGTCTCCAAAGTTACAATATTTTTGTCATTGCATTAGATCATATTCAGGATGTCAGACTCAGGCCTACATTGTTAAACTTCACTGAAATCTAGCTCAACAGCACTTTTAAATTCAAGTTCAGCACAACATGTCTCTTTTTAGTCCTTTCGTATGTTTAATGTCTATTTTAAAAATACCAACTTGCTTGGATTTTTTTCTTCTGTGGACATCCATTATCTGTATCACTCACCCTGTAGAAAGCCATGGGGCACTGGAGCCAATCCTAGCACACACCCTGAGCAGGTCACCAGTCTATTACAGCAGCTACACATACATACAGCACGTACAACCATTCATACTTATGTGCAAACCCTCAGGCAATTTAGAGTTTCCAATTATCCTGCATGTCTTTGACCTGTGGGAGGAAACCGGAGCACCCAGAGGAAACTCACAGAGTGAACATGTCATGTCTATACACAGAAAGGCCCCTGCCGGCTGGAAAGTTTCAACGCAGACTCTTCTTGCTGTCAGGCGACAGGATTGTCCCGCCCAACTGAAAAAATGTTTAGAAATGTATTAGAGGATGCCTCTTCTTTGTTAAGTCGCATTGCACAACCTGGTTGTGCCACTTTATCACTGTGCCACTCTGTTCACTTAACAACACACGTGCTATGATCTGCTCATTGGCTGAGTTGGAGTAGTACTTGCATGTCCAACATGCACAAGATAAAAACAAAGAGAGCTGAACATGACAACTGCTAACAAAGATCATTAAAATGACAGAAAGCTCCAAAACAGACAAACACATCATAACAGAGTAAATGGACCTTGCGGTGACTGAATTGCTGGCATTCAACATCCATCACATGCCTTCACCAATTCCATTATATCACATTGAATCATGAATGGTTTGCAGCAAAAGCTAAATGGCATTATTGAATCATTACGAGCAATCAAAACAGATAAACAGTCACACTCAAATATTGTTCTATTAAACTGTATTCTCTTCAGTTTCAGGCGAGTCCAGGCATGCGAGCTGCCTGATATCTGAATTGTTCTTCATAAATGGTTCCTCTTGAGTAAACCCTCAGGCTCTGACTCACTCTACAGTTGCAACAGTCACACACTTACTCGCTGAGGCTACTTCCACCTCATGAGGCGTCATGAAAACACTCCTACCTCCATGTCAACTGTACGGAAATGTGCGGAACTTTGGGCGGATTGTTCACCGTCCACTTCCCTTCTGGGCTACTACGGCTGTGTGTCATAGTAGAGACAGGCATGCAGCTTCCACAAGTGCAGCGTTAAGAGAACTTCTGTATAGTTACTGCTGTGTGCTTTCTCGCTGTCTTTCTCGGTCGGCATGGGTAACGGGGACGCGGCTGGGCCCCCACTAACCCTCAGGAGAAGGGCGACTTTCGCGGCGGGGATCGCTTCGCAGCCGATCAATGAGAGGTCTGCGTCGGTGTTTCAGAGCTCAGGCTTTGGTGACACTAACACTGATGATGATAAAAAACAACGTGAATTAAAATCAAATTGTGAGAAAAGGAAACAACAGCATGACATAAGTGACGCACTGAGGTGAGTTTAGTTGGAAAACGTGCGTTGTTTTGAGGAGTCTGGAGGCTTTTCCCATTAAAGAACGGGTGCTGAGATTTATCTGTAACTATAAACGCACTGTTAGTGTTGTTAGTTAGTATGTGAAGCCAACAGAGGGTTAAAGTAGTCGGTGCAACTTTGCCCTAGATAGGGACGTGGGCTATTGGTCGTGCATGCCCCGCTGATTGTCTGTTGTCACACATTCATTCATGTGGATTACCAGTTTTCCGTGTTGCTGGATCCAACTTTAGCTCGTACTTTAAACTGGCAACACGAGAGACGCGTTGCTGGTTTTATTGACCAGGGGCAACTGATGCTGCTGGGGACCCTGTCTGAGCAGGGCCAAAACACTGGGCCCTGATGGGGACCGTGTCTGATCAGCTGGGCCCAACATTGTGTCCTGAAAATACTTTAACCAGTCAACAAAGGTTGATAAAACACTGCTATGTTGCCTTTTTTTCCTGAAAATAAAATATAAGAAACCAAAATAGTATGTGCCAAGACGCACAATGTAAACCACACTTCTGTACATTTTTAAAGACTTACATATATACTTGCCATAGTGAATAGCAAGCAAATGTAATTCCACTTTTGTTAACTGTAATATTCCAGTTGTATTATTACTATTATTATTATTATTGTTATTATTATTAGAAAAAGTCTGTTAAGATGAACATGTTGCCTTCAACCAATAATATCCAAGTCTCCAAATATTCAGTTTGCAGTGACATAAAAGCATATTAAGAGGTGGAAGTTTGCAAATGCATATTATAAAGAGAGTGGAATGTCATTTTTACTCTGTATATACATACAATTCAAAAGTTTGGATTTTCTTGTTGTTACATTTACATGTACAGTATCTAAGGTGACTTACAAGTTTCAAGACCAACATGTGACCAGGAGGGGAGGAACTGGGAATTGAACTGCTGACCCTTCACTGACTGCTCAACTAACTGAGTCACAATTTTCGAAAGAAAGGGAGATTTCATGTTGTTAAATTGATGTACTGTGTAGACACTGTTAATATTGTAGCTGGAAGTGGTTGTTTTTGATAGAATATTTCTACAGGTGCACAGAGGCCCATTATCACCAGCCTTAGTACTGCGTTCCAATGGCACATTGTGTTGACTAATTCAAGTTCATTCATTTAAAAAGTTAATTGTTCATTAATCCCTTTTGTAGTTATGTCAACACAGCTGAAAACATGTTTAATCTAAGTTATCCCAATGTTGAATGAATGGTGGTGTATGGTGGTCTATGCTATTAATGTTCTGTGCTGCTTCTGCTAATTTGGTGTGATGTGTAGGTTTATTATTTTAGCTGTTTTACTCTGCTTTTTCTTCCTTTCGTCCATCCATCTGTTGCTGTAGCTGTCACAAGACACAGGAGTCCCTGCTGAGCTCGGCCAGTGGTTACAGTAACTACAGAGGAATCCTCAACTGGTGTGTAGTGATGCTGGTAAGGCATGAACATATGCATGTATACACATAGAAGAAATGCTTACATGTATAGGTGTAAGTATAAATGTGGAAAGACGTCATCACAGTCCTTTTGTTCTTGTTACAATGTCTCAAAATACCGAAATGATGTACAGCAACACACTTTGATGTAGTTAACAAGTTTATGTCAAGCTTAATGTCTTGTGCAGCTCTCACTCATCTGAACTTAAGTGAAATGGCATAATATAAGAGGGTATAAAAGAAAGAAACCTTCTGTAAATCCAGGCTTTAAACACAAAATTTTGTGTCTATTACAGTATTTATTTATTTATTTATTTATTTGTTACATTCCTCCAAACTTACATCCCATTCTCAGACATAGAGCCTTTGTGCTCCGTAATGAGATTTGACAACCCATTTAGATAGAAGGAGAGATAAAGAGGAGAAGGAAGGAGGAGAAGGAAGATCGAAGATGTGCAGAAATGTGGAGGGAAAGGGAGAAAGAAGTAACAGAAGGAGAGTAAATGTATAAGAGAAGCGTAACATGGAAGAACACGTTTATTCAATTAACAGGGAAGAAATTACTATGAGAAAGATAAAAGAAAAATATGTAGAAAAGGATAGGGATTGTTGTGCAACAAACCATGGCACTTGTTTTTTTCATTACAGGTGCTGAGCAATGCTCGCCTCTTCATAGAAAATCTGTTAAAGTGAGTATGTTTGTCTTCTCAAAAGCATGTCAGTTATTTCCATTTCTTGCATTTCTTATGCACAGAACCATTTTTCACAGAGATTATAATGAAGTGTGAAATATATCAAACAGAAAAAGCAGGTTCTTATAAATTGTCAGAACCCTGTGTTTTCCTACTATGACAAATCAGAATGTATCTTGTAAAAAATAAAGATATGAAACATGAAATTAAAACAAAATTTGAATCATTCTCTTCCCTTGTACAGTAAATGTGCACGTGGTGTGCGGTTCTTTATCCTTTGACGTAAATGTATTTCTTTAAATTAGATTTATCATTTTGAATCCTTTCTTTTTTGTGTGTTTGTCAGGTATGGTGTGCTGGTGGACCCTATTCAGGTGATTTCCTTGTTTCTGAATGATCCGTACAGCTGGCCAGCAGCATGCCTGGTGATTGGTAGGTAACGCTCTCTGCAACGCCTCAGTGAGGTAGTAAACATCTGTCCTAAATGTTAACATACTGGTATATAAATAGTACATTTTTGTGATGAATTGATGCTAACAAAATTTACATTAACATTAATAACATTAACATTAATATATTAGTTAAATTAACTAAACTAATATTAAAGTAATAATTGAATGTTATCCCCATTTTAAGCTATGCTTTGTTTTAAGACGTGTTTAGGCATATGCTGGATTCAAGTTGCTAAGTTAAAAAGTTTGCTTGGGTTTTTTTTTCTATATTTATTTTTATGGTATATTGCAGTGAAAGTCTGCAGTGCTACAGCTCACAGTGTCTCTAGAGGGACAATCACCTGCCCTATATACTGCACACTGGTGCTGCAGGGAAGAGAGAGTGCAAGTGGGAGAAAGAGGGATGTGTGGGTGTGTGTAGGGGAAGCATTAAATAGAAGAGAAAATAAAACGGATATATTTGTATAGAGAGGATTGGGGAGAGGGTGAAAATGCAAGAATGAGAAGAGATGCAGGTTAGAAAATGGGGAGAATAAATGAGTGTGGAAGGTAGAGAGAGCTGATGTAAAGTGGAAGGAGTTTAAGTAAATGACTGCGCTCACAATAAGTAATACACAGGTGAGAACGGGGGTGTGTTCACAGTAGCATGCCTAGTAAAGACGCTCATTCCCAGAGCTTCTTGAGTACTGCAGTAATGTACACACAGTCCCACATACAAATACCCCAACACAGTAAAAGAGTAGTATACACTCTCTGATAGTCCTCCAGCAAAATAGTAAAGTTAAGAAGGTTTTACATGAAGGCAACTGGCCTGTGAATGACCTGAATGAAATGGATTTTACACTAATGTAATGTTTTTCACTACATTATACATTGTTGCTTTCTAATTTCCCCTCAAAAGCTACTCTGTAAATACCTGATGTAAGGTTTATGTGTGTCTACCAGGTGCTAAATGGTTCTGTTTATCTCACTTTTATGCTCAAATGCACACAATAGTTGATGCTGAACAGGCCTGTTTCCAATAGAGGAAAAAAGCTAAATAGCTATAGCATGCTATGAATTTCTTATCGTTTCTGCTTTTCAGATAGTTGATGTGTTATTCATATCTTTGCAGAAACATGGTCAAGTGATGCCTGCTTTATCTAACTAAGTGCAAATGAAGGCAGTTCTTACCTGAACATGATCAACTTGTTTAGTGGACAAATATTGTTTTTGTTGTGTCTATGAGGCACAGAAGGCTCGAGAAGGCTCCTTCTCAAATCCTTCTTATCTCTTTATCACTGTCACTAAATGTATTGCAAAGTCATAAAAGAGCATGTGACTGAACCATTAAAGTTCCATTGATAACTGGATTGTAACCAAAATGTCTGGCACTGTACACATCTGTTCACAGGAAGCATGTGAATGGCACGTGTCTTTTAGGTTCATTCAGCAATGAGGCAGTTTAAATTGATAATACTGTTAGATAAAAAAGGAACGTACATTTTCGCCTAATTTTCACCTCATATAATTTGGATTAGTTGCAACTTTTGATGTATAATTAAGTATTGAGCATTAGAAAGTATTTTTGACACAAGTCTGTCCATATTTCTAAAATATGGATGGTGGTACAACAGGCCAATGGCCACTTTGACCTAATGTGATAAATGCTATGATTAGGAAAAAAATCTTTTTGAGCAATTGTTACCCATTTATTTTATGTTTAGCATTAAATACCAATAAATACAAAGAAAGATACATAGTGTACAACATAATATAAAATTAATAGTTGGCTTATACGTAAATGTCCTGTCTCAATTGACACATTCCCTACCAGCAATATGACCTACATGCATTTGTATTTTCACTTTAATTTTATGATTTACAGATGGCAGACAACAACTTTACATTACTTAGTGTTTATGCTTTTCTAAAAGTGCCATACTGTGATCCTGCTGGGATCCATCAGATGTGTTAGCAGACAATGTAATATGAACAGTTTTACATAAACTGACATGAATCTGTGGTTGTGTTTGACAGTGTCCAACGTGTTCATTCTGGTGGCTCTTTACACCGAAAGGCAGCTGTCGAAGGTGAGTGGAGAAACCCTCCGTGCACTTAAACATCAGAGCACTATGGATTTTAACTGAACTGTTGAATTCGGAGCACTTTCACAACTCCCATGAGGGATTATTTTTCTAAAACTGTTCTCTAAAACTGGCTGACTAGCTGACCCTCCCCAACTGAATCTGCAAATGTTAAATGGAAAAATTAGTTTTACCATCTGTATTTAGGGCATATTTAGTTATGCTCTGTCTGTTTGGCACGAATATGGAACATTATGAGCCTTTTAAAACTTTACTAGGACACCATAACTCAAAACGTATTTCTGCTTTACACTAGTGACCTTTTAAAAGCACAGTAAATAAATATTTCAAATTTGCATTGTCTCCTCAAGAATAACATTCAAAATCAGTAAATCAGTTAATTAAGTGACTGAGTGAATTGTGGTTACCGTTTTTAAGATTCAGTGTAAAAACACGTGTCCAACTTGTCTCTCACTTTTTCTACCCAGGGTTCATTCAGAGAACATGTGGGGTTTCTGGTCCATTGCATTAACATGGCAGTAATGCTAACATTCCCTGCTGCAGTGGTCCTATTGGTCCCCTCCATGACCCCAGGTAAAATACTATGACTCTAAGTGCATAGACAAATAGTTAAGGGGAAATAGTAGCATCTATTATGCAGCCAAGCCATTATCTGTTCATTGGTAGTTTTCAATGTAGCCATGTGTATAAAACAGAAAATTCTATAATTGTAATGACAATTAAGAAGACCTTCATATCCTTGCCCATCAGAGAAACAGCAGATCAGTTTGATAGTGCAGTAAAAGACATCTCTTATACAGAGTAATAATTGTAATGGGCCAGTGGTAATGGACCAGTTGGCCATGACTGGATTATTTCCAACTGGCTCTGGGGAGGGGAGAGGAGAGGAGAGGAAAGGAGAGGAGAGGAAAGGAGAGGAGAGGAGAGAAGAGGAAAGGAGACCAGCTCATTCCTGCATCGAATCATATTAGCATATTGTGTTTGCTCATTTGCATGGTATAGCCCTTGAAGTAAAATTTCCTGGTTCTTTCTTCTTAGATTTTTTTCCCCAAATCTTTGTCTCTGCTCTTTTATTCAATGATAACCTCTCAGAATGATTTCAATAGAAGCTGAGATACCTCCTACTTCTTTTCTGATTTCAATACTCAATTCACAACCAAAACAAGAGAAACAATATCTGTCACTATGAGTGACAGAGCTGCCTTCAAAGGCACAACTCAAAATGCAAGATATAGCAAACAATTCCTCATGCTTTCATCCCCATGCTCATAAATAGAGGGCTCTTTGTTGAAATCCATGGGTGGTACTAATGCCTTATCAGAGGGAGTTAACAGAATGGGAGCAGCAACGCTCTGGATTGAGATAGAGTCTTCAGAGATCCGTCTTTTATGCTAATGCTGCAAGCATATCATGTTCCTAATTAGGTCCAAATGAACAATTAGCTGATTGGGCTGAAGCTGCAAAAAAGAGCTGTCAATCACAAGATGAGACATGACTGAGGAGGAGAGGGAGGGAGGAACAAATACCTGTGTAGACGGTGCAACAAGGGTGACACACACAAGGGATTTAGAAAATGCAGTGAGTGAAAAGCACCTAGGAAGGGGTGTGAGCATTGGTGTGTAGTTACATTTTGTGTGTGAGTGTGTGCATTTGTGTGTCTGCGCACAATTGGATTAAGTGCAACTGGACCATTACAGTCCATTTAGGTTTCAAACTCTAAGACAGCACTTGGCACTTGATTTCACCACACATGCTGACATCCCCAGCTCGCACTCTCAAAGCAAAGCCAGAAAAAACAAAACTACACCCTCTTCCTGAAAGTTTCAAAGTGCTCCCTGACTGACGGTGCTGCTGGGAAGGTGGTGATGCTTGTGGGGATATTCAATGATGGGACTTCTACATTAACAGTAAGAGACAGAACATAAGCTGTGACACACGATGAGCATACACACATGCATTTCAAAACCATCTATCACATTGTGTAGCCATTCTAACAATGACTATTACAGTGCACCAATATAGAAATATGAAAGCCTTCTTGACATACTGTAGATTAATAATACTGCCTCTTCTTCACCCCCTTTAACATACACACTAGTCTTATCTAATATAATCTGAAACACACAATATTGCGTTTCTAATGCTCTGTGAATCAATAGCATATTGACTGGTGCTCTCAGACTGACTCATATGAGTATGACAAATGTCAATGTGCATGTGGGTTTATTGTTTTTAGTGTTAAAATCATGTGCATATTAAACACATTTACATTAGTGCAAGTACACTTTCTCTGCCTGTTCAGTTCCTGTTATAATATTATTTCCAGACATGTCTTCCATATTTGCATTCAGTCAAGGTGAATAATGCTAACTTACATGTAACCAAACTGCAAAGTCACACTTTGCAACTGAAAGGTATATAATTACCTTCCTGTGTGCAGAGGTGTTAATTAACTAAGTGCATTTACACACTTAGTACTATACTAAGGTACAATTTTGAGGGACTTGTACTTTACTGGTGTTTTTTAATTTTATCTTATGAGGTAAAAAATATTGTACTTTTACCCCATTTATTTTAACAGCATTAGTTACTAGTTACTTTCTGCAGTTTGGGATTTTCATAAAAATGAAACTAATAAAGTGATGATTTAGCACAGTTTGTAGGTGACATAGACTGTTTGGTAAAAGCACATTTTTATCATCATTTTCACCTTTATCAAATAACTTTGACCAGACTTTTATATTTATACTACCAAAAGCATCAAATTATATATTATTTGAAATACACTGTTTTCTTTGTGGATTAATTTAAGTTAAAAAATTATAATGTATTTTAATACTTTTACTTGATTAGAAAAACTAATACTTGTAGTGCAGTGTTTCCTAGGCAAATCTACTATAGTATTGGTCACAGGTATCGTAGTAGACATAAGAGGTCTCTGAGATACAGTGACATTAAACTACAAGCTTTTTCGTCTTCCCCTTTCTTATGCTGACAAGATGTTTGATGGTCACCACAGTGCTGAAGTGAAAACTTAATCTAAAACCTTCAACATCCAACTAATCAAGATTTAAGCAGGTTTAAAGGCCAGATCCCTTAAATCATTTGTTGTTTATAAAGAAAACTATGTAGCATGTTTTAGCTTCTTGGATAATCCTCTCACTGGCTCAGTCAGTTTTTGGCCAGCTTTCTAACCTCCAGCTCTGTTCTGTGCTTTACATCCTTAACAGTCATGTAATAACCCATTTTCCAAATGCAAAATTATTTGAAATATATACAAAATTATTTAGACCTTTAATTCAGTACTGTGTAGAAAGTCCCTTTCTAGCAGTTATAATATCTGGTCTACTTGGGATAGTTTCTCACACCTGGATATGGGCAATTTATCCTCATCTTCATGATCTTCTCAAGTTCCACCAGAATGCATGTGAAGTTTCTGTGAACTACTACTTTCAGGTCTGTTCATGTTCTCTTTGGCTGCTCAAGGACAGAGATTTGTCCCAAAGCCAGTTCAGTGCTGTCCTCTTTGTCCTTTAAATGTTGTTTGGCAAACTCCAAGTGGGCTGTCATATTCCTTTTACTCAAAGTGGCTCCCTTCTAGCCACTCTACCCTAAAGGCCGGATTGATGGATGTCTGTCTCTCCCATCTCTGCAGTGGACTGCAAGCTCTGTCTGAGTGACTGTTGGGTTTTTCATTACCTCCGTGACCAAGGCCCTTCTTATCCGAGTCCTGATGGTTCCAAATTTCTTTCACTCCAAAGTTAATGGGAACACTGTTGTCCTGGTAATTTTCAAAGGTTTAGAAATGGTTTTGGTGTCTTGATGTGGGCTGTTACAAAAATTACTCTGACATCTTCACTTTGTCTTAGGAATACTTTTATGTGTTACAGAGAGAGAGACTAACAAATTCATTTTAAAACCTTTTCTCCAAATCAAGCAAAAACGTGTATTTAATTAATTAAAAAAATAGTGTTTTTCTTCTTTGAAAGGCAACTGATTTTATGTATCACCTAAATAAAGCACAGCTTTTTTTAGGTGATACAAGAACGGAGCAATACAAGGACAAGAGATTTTACCCTAAAGTTGAGCACACGCACACACACACACACATACACACACACGCACGCACACACACACGCACACACACATATATACACATGCTGCT
>OMLM01014432.1:25506-50412 GCA_900302695.1 Helostoma temminkii
TGCATTTTGGCTTTTTTTTTTTTTTTTTTTTTGACTCCTGATTTGAAACTGATCTATTATCAAACTTTCATGTATTTAGATCTGCGTTGGGTCCAGGTAAATAGTGCTGAAGAAGCCTATAAGGTGATGAAGGTGGGCAAGAAGAACCAGAGCTTCTCCTCCACTCGACTGAACCAGCTCTCCAGCAGGAGGTGAGGACGACAGTCGGCAGCGTTAACAGAAGTTCTGACTGATCTGAGCTGAGCTTGTTTCTTGTGTGTCCTGAGACTCTCTTAATATCATTGTAATACTAAACTGTCTGCTCTCTGTGTGTGCAGTCACAGTATATTCTCCATTCGCATTCTGAGGATTGAGGATATAGGAACTCCAAGGGTTCATACAGTCAGCGAGTAAGTGACCATTTCATTTAAAGCTGGTTCTAAGTGTGTACGAGTCTGGTTGTGAAATTAGACAGCACTGAAACAAACAAAAGCAATAAGCCAAAAATAAAGTCTTATAAGGTTACTAAAGCATACAATGTTGCACATAAATCTTCAGGAGTGTTTTTTATTTTTTTCCTTTGTGTTTGTGATCAGGTTGTGTCTGTGTGACCTGGCTGGATCCGAGAGATGCGCCAAGACCCAGAATAAAGGAGAGCGTCTAAAAGAAGCTGGGAACATCAACACCTCACTGCTCATCCTGGGAAAATGTATCAATGCACTACGACACAATCAGCAGCACACCAAGTGAGATCTTTATCTGCCTGTGATCCTCTCTGTCTTCTACTTTAAATATAAAGAGAAAAGAATCTGTAGAGCACTAACAGGCAGCTGTTTCACTTTCTCAGCACACTTGTTTTAGTGTGTGGGTGAATAGATTTACTAGCTGGAGAAAAAGAAAAATATTTGGCAGTTGACTGAAAACCAAATAGGATTATATATTTACCCAGTGTCCAATTAATGTCTAAATAGGCAACTGTTAAACAGGTTCACTGTAATAACTCTATACAGTATGTGATAATGTGTGTCTGTTTTGTTGTTATAATTCTCTCTAGTGGCCAAAAGCGAGTAATGCAGGTTCAGATATTTAAAAGACAAATCAAAACATCTTTAAATTGTTTTTTTCTGTCCCCTTCTTCAGGTTGCTTCAGCACGTCCCGTTCAGGGAAAGCAAACTGTCCCACTACCTGCAAGGCTTTTTCTGTGGTCGAGGCAAAGCCTGTATGATTGTCAACATCAACCAGTGCGCTTCCATGTATGATGAGACTATCAATGCCCTCAAATTCTCTGCTGTTGCACAGAAGGTATGTACACATTTTACTGTCCTTTGTTCTCTGTGTTTTTATTTCACTGGGAGACTTAACTTGCACTTAGCGAAACTACATCCACAGTTTGAACAGTGAAAGCAAATATGTACAGAAATGATTAATTTAATTTATAAGTTGCGAATAACTAAATGCCACTCTTTTTTCATAAATGCGCTCACATATTAAATGAAACTTTTTTTAAAATGACAATTTGCTGTTTGTCTCCAGGTTGTGGTTCTGTCCACCAGGCCTCTTCGCATATTTCCCCAGAGATCCACTAATGAGGTGTCCTTCATCAGCAATACTGAGAGGAACACACTTCAGGGTAGCAGGAGGAGCTCCTTGAATGGCTGGGAGAGTAGCCTGGAGGATGTACAGGTGGGTGGGAGGAGTTTGAATCTCACTTTACTCGGCTTGAATTGTCACCTGATAAGTCAACATAGTGTTGTTACTAAAATCTTTTCTGCAGGAGGCTGAAAATGATGAGTTTGAGGATGAAACAAGCATGATGGAGGACACCCTGGATCAAACCAGCAATGAAGAGGACGGCGATGAAATTGTCATTAGTAAAAAGACACACAAGGTTAGTTGCCGATATTTTAGGTCTGTGATGTGCTTTTAACAAAGAAATGCTAAACAGATCAATAAAGCAGATAAATGGATAATAAAATGTAACCGGGTGTGGGATCTTTATTAAAACACTGGGATGAAAGTATAAAGTATAGATTCAAGGAAAATAGATAGAAAACATCTGAATTTAGTTTTATTTTCTTTATTATATTATATCCATACTACCCTTATATCCCTACTTTTTTTGTTCATATCTATCTGGACTTAATAACCTTCTCAGTAATACTACTGAAATTGACTTTCTTAATTTTTAAAAACCTATTTCACGTGTGTTTGTTTTGTGTCCTGCCCAGGCGCAAGTGGAGCTGCTGAAACAGCTGCAGGTACAGCTGAAGAAGGAGAGAGCAGAGAACCTGCTGATGGAGGCACGAGTCAGAGAAGAAATCGGCAGAGAGTTCTCCGAGCTTTTCTCTGACATGCAGAAGGACTACAAGTGGGATATTTTTTCTTTATACTTATGTTCAGGAGAGTGTTTGCCAAGCCACATGTGACCTTTCATTGTAATACACTGCCTCACATTCATACAAATACCATGGTTTTCTTGGTTTATGTGTCCATCTTGTAAAGATGGCACAATTTGCAAATTTTCAAAAAGATATTGTCAGTTATATGATTAAAATTGGCAAAGTAAAAGTTCATTTCATCCCAAAATGGAATTAAAAAACTCACAAAGCCAATGGTTTCATTATGAAAACATGTAATGAACCTGGCAAGACAAGAAAACTTTAAGGACTCAAATGTCTGGAACATCTACTTATTAAAATTTTCTTTTCATGTATTTCCCCAAACAGTTGGCACCTGTTAAAGTGCTGAGTTGGTATGCTTATGCGTACTGGCATTCTTAACAGAAAAAACATTTTGTTGGTGTCCAACTGAGTTCAGTATTTGGTTAAAGAAAAAGTTTTGTCTGATTTTGAAATCTTAAAAATTGTGTATTTGCTTCAGTGAGCGTCTGGTGAGAGAGAGAGAAATCTTAGAGGAGCGAGCAGAAACGAGGCTGGAGATCTTCAAGAACCTTATCGACAAAATGTCCAAAGCTCAGCCTAGTCAAGATGCACCAGCAATGGTAACAGTCTCTCATCTTTTATTAAAACTCAATGTGTCAACAGTTTGGTTTACTTATTAACTTATTATATATTGTGAGTGCTAAACAGATTTTGATGACAGATTTAATGCTTCAAACATCGTAGAGATTGTATTTAACACTTGAATAGTAACTTACTTACTCGCACCTTACACAAACACTAGTCCTTATTTGGCTTAATCATTGAGTTTGACTAGACCTTCTTTTATCTGCTGCTTGTTATTTAACTAATAACTGTAACAGCTTTAAGAGCAAAGAAAATGTTTCTAATGTTTCATACTAGAACGTTTACTTGACACTCTTTTTGGCAGGCTGTATTCATAACCCAAATATAAAGTTCCATGTAAGCACTTTAACAGCTATGAGTATCTTGTATCAGGATACTTAAAGGTGTTTAAAGATGGTTTCAGTACGCTTAACCTGAATGCTGTGATTGTGGGGATATGCTCACTAATCAGCCTGTTTCCTTCCTCCTGTAGAACAGTTCTCTGGACTCTTGCTCTTCTGAATTGGCACACCTAAAGAAGGCTGCTGAAGCTGCTCATAAATGTCTGGAGAAAAATGTCCTAGGATTAAGTGAGCACCAGCAAGTGCAAGAGCACCTAGCTCACAAAAGCGATGGTAAAATCATACACACGTGAATGCTGGAGAACGATTAATAACACAGTATAGTGGTATTTTCTGTTACTCAGCCCAAATGTAAAAATTTGTATATTTGTTCATTAAACACTTGTGTGTATTCTAAAAGCAGAACATGACATTGTCTAAGTAGGTCCAAAACAAACCATTGAATACCAACATGCTACCTTTTGCCTGCCTTTTCTTATTGCCTGTGTGATGCTGGCGGAACAGAAGATCAGGAGAAGACGAAACTTGTCTCTCAGCTCCAGGAAAAGTCGTCAGAGGTTGCCCGACTGGAGAAACAAGTGGCACAGCTGCAGAGGGCGGCAGAGCAGGGCTCACAGGGCCCCTCCATACAGGTTGAGGAGAAGAGTTCAAGTGTGCGAGAACAACTGCAGGTAAGGACACAGTGAATAGGAGCACTTGGCAAAAAGAAGTGCTGAATGCACTGAAAGAGAAGCAAATTCATCAGTATCCTGATGAGTTTAACAGAGCCAAGTGTCACTGGAGCAAGTTAGCTGAATTTAATTACTTCTGCCTTATAATAATAGGTTTTGTGGTTTATTTCATCTTGAGAATGTGTTCTTTGCCAAAACCTTTACTCACCAGGATTAATCGGTCCTGTGAAGTTGTGCTTCAGAGGTACCACAGGCTGCTGATACTGAATAATTTACATCATGTGGAGCTTTTACACAGATGTAGTTCTACTGTGTATTGAGAGCTTTTTACAGTAACACCTCAGCAACATTTCAATTTCAACTTCTGTAATGAGGTAGCATTTAGTGCAGCCTTTCCTTTTCTTTAGCTGAAACATACACAAAAAAAAGACCAGAACAAGTAGGGGATGCTTCATTGGTGTAGCTAACCGCAGAGATGTTACTGGTATGTGAGCTGATTTCTGTTGAAATGTGTTATATAAACAACTGTTAGGTCCATTTGTTTGGCTATTTATTTAGTTTATAACATTTTTGCACTTGTTATTAAAATGTATGTGATAATTAGTAAGAAGATAATAGCTTTTAATCCTGTTGGCATGGTATGCTAATTAGCCATGTGGTTATGTGAAGTAGCCACATGCTCAGTTCCTGATATGTAAATTAGCCATGTTGTCGCCAAACTTGCCAGGGCCAGTCCTGATCTCAATAATAATCCATTCTGAAAAACATCGGCCACACGAAAAGACTTATCGGCCGATGCCAATATTTTAAAAAATCCAAATATTGGCGATATATATCGGTCGACCTCTACTCTCTAGTTACCAGGAATCTGCTCAATAGTTTCAAAAACAAGACATCACCAATAATAACAATAATAATTATCACTCATATTTTAGGGAAGGTCAGCAGCAATGTAGGCTATATAATTATGGCAGTTATAAGTCACTTTATTTACATCATCTAGAAAGCATTGGCTGACCTTGAGAAGGAGAAGAAAGCCAGAGAAGAAACCCTTGCTGCTTTGGAGTACCAGACTATGGGAAAAGAGGAGGCGCTGGCATCCTTAGATGAGGAGAGGAAAGCAAGGGAGGAGGCTTTTGCTACGCTAGGGGAGCTAAAGCGAATCAAAGAGGAGGTGCTAGCATCCCTCGAAGAAGAGAGAAAAGACAAAGCAAAAGACTCGGATGCCCTTGAGTCTGAAAGGAGAGTCAAGGAGGATGCAATAGCAGCCCTTGCTGAAGTGAAGCGAAGCAGAGATGAGGCACTTGCTGCTCTTGGTGAAGAGAGGAGTAGCAAAGAAAAGGCTCAGTCTCTTCTGGCAGTGGAGAGGAAGGAGATTAGCAGGCTGGTCGAAGAGAGTGAAAAAATGCAACAGGAGGCTGGAGCACTCCGGCTGCAAGCCAGAGAACTGACTGCTAAACTGGAAGCCAAAGAGCATCAGGTGGGCCACAGTGATATTTTAAATTTTAAATCCATCATCAAAGTTTTCAGTGATTTCTCAAAGTAATGATGTACAGAATGGGTTAATTTATGCTATTTGTATACAATTTTTATTTTCCAGAGAATTCTTTAATTTGAGTTTTTTACAAGACTAAAAACATATTGATATTTGTGAATGTGATCACTACAGGTGGCCTTTGAGAAGGAGAAAGCTGAGCAGGCTCTTGCCCAGTTACAGTCTGCTCAGGCACAGCTGGACACTCACTCAAAGAAGATCCAGGAGAAAACATTAGAGATCCACATGCTGATGCAGGAAGCTCAAGGCCTGAAACAAGAACTGCAGACCTCTGCAGCATCTTGTGAAGGTGATAAGCTGAGAGAGGATCTGTCAGAGCTTGGGAAAAATCTAGCTGATGAAAAAGAGAAATGTGAGAGCCAGGAAAGACAAATTCTGCAGTTGGAGCACGAGCTAGAACAGACAAAAGAACAGTTGGCACACAAACAGCTGGCCTTTGACCAACAACTGAAACAGTTTACAGAGAAGCTTAGTCAGCAAGAATCTGCCTCAAAACAGCAAGTTGAAGAGTTGGCAAAGAAGCTCCAGGAGCAAGAAGAGATGTTGCAGCAACTGAATGAGCTCAGATCCACGCTTGATCGCCAAGAGCAGACTTCCAAAGAAGAAGTAAAACAGCTAAGAATAAAACTTGAGGAACAAACGCAGGCCTCTGAAAAGCAGATATCGGAGCTGAATGAGAAGCTGCAAAAAAGAGAAATGATATCACAACAGCAGCTGGAGGAGTTGGTGAAGGAACAAAAAGAAATGTCCGACAAACTCTTAGATGATCTGAATCAAAAGCTCACTGAGCAGGCACAAACTGCAGAGCTGCTGAAGGCCGAACTAGAAGAATCTAAGTCAAACACTAGCTCTGCTGCTGACGATCTTAAGAAGTTGAACTCTGATCTCCAGACTGAGGTTGTATCTCTGAAAGCAAAGGTGTCCAGCATGGAAGAAACAAAGGAGTCTCTGCGCAAAGCTGAGCTTCAGTTACCCTCTTTAGAGATGGAGAGATTGCTAAAAGAAAAGAACAAGCAGATGGAAGAGAAGCTAGCAGAGCTGGAGAAAGCTTCAGCAGAGAGAGAGGCTGAGCTGCAAAAAAAGCTACAGGAAAAAGAAGCTTTGGTGACATCCCTGCAGAAGAGTCTGCAGGAGGCACAGGAGCAGCGGGAGGAAGACGAGAGCCAGGCAGTCCAGGAGGCCCGGCGGAAAGAGGTGGAAAGGCGCAGGGAGCTGCTGGCTGTGGCACACGAGGCCATCGCTCAGAAGGATGCAGAGTTGGAGAAGAAAGCAGAGGAGATCAGCAGGTAACTGGTCAGCGTGTCTACACAAGACATTGTCAAGGTTGGCTGTCAACTGGTAGAACTATGTTGTGGACTACTGAATAATAATTACTTTTTTTATTAATAATAATATATTCTCTGTAAGAGCATCAGCTAAATTCCTTAAATGTAAAAGTGTGTTGCAAAAGTGTGTTGCAAAACAATCTCTAAATCAGAGTGTGTTGCCCTGTATCTGCAAACTATTATCCTCCCATCTGAGATCACCTTGTACTGAGAGTTAGAGAGAACTAATAAACCTCAAGGAGCAGTCTCTACGCATTACTTATCGCGTCTCTCTTGAACTAAATTGTGAAATACATATTTTTTTCCCTTTCGCCGCTCCACTAGTTCCATGGAGGAGTTGTATTATTCTGTAATTTTAACAGCAATGGTGATATCTACCAGTGTGTGACACAGCCATTGTATTTGTGACACTCTCTCACTCCCAGATTAAAAGAAAATGCCAAGCAGGATGCTGAGAAAGTGAAGAGCCTCAACCTCGACCTTCAGAGGAAAGAGGACGACTCCTCAGACCTCAAAGAGAAATTGGCTGACTACAAGAAGCAGGTCCAGCAGATCCAGAAAGAGGTGCATACCTTTTTTTATTTAATTGAAAATCTAAACATAGCTCTCTCAAAACACAGATACTGTGGAGTAGCATGAAACTCAGACTGACCACACTCACATTTTCATCTAGAATGGCTGTAGATTTTGTCTCCACACACTGTGGGCTATGTAGAACATATTGCTGTTTTTAAATGCCTTGAATTTCATGTTTTATGCTTACTTGAAAATACTTGATAATTGTGTTAAAAATTCAGCAGAAAGTTTTTATGTGGGAGTTGAGAGAGAGAAAGAAAATATATAAACAAGCAGCTTTAAGAACATTTATTGATTATGCATAAAACTTTTGACTGAAAGTGTTTTTTCTACTGAAGATCTCAGCCATGAGAGAACAAGAAAAGACTTTGAGGCAGAAGCTGGCAGACTCGGAGAAAGCTAAGAAGCAGCTTCAATTAGACCTTGGCAACAGAGACAGAACCATCCAGCAACTCAAACTGGTAAGACGATTTGTTGTTTCTTTTTCCATTTACCAGACCACGGGCCTGATTCACTGAAGATTTGTGTACTAAAGCACATGTAAATTGCGATGCAAATACACATGCAATGTGATTTATCAAGCCTGAAAGTGATTTGTGATGGCTGAAATTGTGTCTAAATTTAATACCTTTGAGGTGCAATCTGCCTGCGCACGGATGACAGAGAGTAAGATATAAAAAATAAATTAAAGTTTTTATCACTCGTGTTAATATATTTGCAATGATTTTTAAAAAAAATACAATCATATTGTTTGTCTAAAGATCCAATTTTGGAGTCGGCGTGATGTGGCCTAAAGCTGAGCACTTGGACTTTATTAGAATCATTATCGTACCTTAACATGTGGTACATCCACAGAGCAACGGCAGATGGCCGCCCACCTTGAGCCTGGTTCTGCTGGAGGTTTCTTCCTTTCTTAAAAAGGGAGTTTTTCCTCTCCACTGTTGCCTAGTGCTGCTCAAAAGGGATTTGTTGGGGTTTTCCTTATTATTTAATTGTATTGTAGGGTCTTAAACCTTACACTGTAAAGTGCCTTCAAATTACTTTTGTTATGATTTTGCACTATATAAATAAACTTGAAATGAATTTGGTCTGGTTTCCTCCTTTAATATGACAAACACACTCACACAGGTTCGTCAAAGGACACCATTTTTAGGAGGTTTCGCCTGCATTATAAAAAGAAATCACAAACTTAATTAACTTGATGCAACAGAACATCATTATACCATTAATATGATATGATGTTGGTGCTGGGCACACTGAATTAGAACAAACGTGCATTTTATGCAGCTGCTGGTTTTCTGAGACTTATAGGAGCTATCTTTACGTATGACCTTTCTTCTTGTGATACTGAAATTTCTTTGCTGTATCTTATCAAAGTGATCATCATTTCCCTCTTGTGTTTAAACTGGTCATTCTTCAAACTCTCCACCGCAGTCACTGGTGAAACATGCAAAATCCTCATTTAAATAAGATTCCACCATGTTTGCACCTGTGGTCAGTCGCTCGATTTTTGCTTAGTAGATCACCTGCAAAATGCCCACTAACAAAATATGAGGTTTTCCAGCTTGCACTCCCTTTTGGGATTTTAGTAAATCAGGCTTAAAGTCGCTTTAGGTCTTTTTGCCCTAGCAGAGCAGTGCCCTCTTCCTCCTGTGTTCCTGTAAGCAACTCTTAAGTTACATCCATGCTGGTATTTTATTCTTCATTTATCTTTGACTGTTTATGTCCCTCCAAAGGAACAATCGTCTGACACCAAGTCTGACCAGACACTTCAGCTGTACCAGAAGGCCTGTAAAGGTAAACTGTTTGTCTCTTGTATGTGCTGTAATAGAAGAAAAGCATTTTGTCATGCTTGTGCCAAGAGATTGTTTGGTATAAGAACGGCCTTTAATTTATCTATTGATCTGTTATTGCTTTCTAACTGGTGAAAAAGAGAGACAAAGAGAGGAAGGGGAAAAAAAGTAAAACAAAAGAAAGTTTTTAGCTGACACCGACATTCGGTTTGCTTGTCTTGACTAACAATTTAAATTCTTGTAAAACACGAATCTGAACCAATTGACTCGTTCAGTGTCACAGACTTATTACAAGTCTAGTATATTTATAGGATGTATAGTACATTTTGGGACTATGGACATAACAAGTCATGATTGTAACAGAGAGTATTTGAGGGTTTCTTTGTTGAAATGAAACCTGTCCAGTGCTCTGCTGCCAAATCTTTAAATTAAACTGTCCTACCCCCTGATCTGTTTAAAGGAAGGATAGTGAAAAGGAGCATAGCCCTCAGGGATTTTAGAATTTATGATGTCAGAGTGTGAACCTGTAACTGCGAGTGTGGGCAGCTGAGTTTTCCTTTATTAATTTGTAGACCTGGAAGCCAAGGAGCGTGTGATGGAGGACATGCGTTTGGCTCTGACAGAGCAGGAGGAGACTCAGGAGCAGATGGAGCAGGTCCTGGAGGAGAAACTCAACCTCATCCAAGAGCTCTCCAGTGGTAAGACACAGGATCTGAACAAGATGGTAAAAATAAGTAATTCATCTTTTTAAATTAAACAATTTTCTCTAATCCTTAGAGCAACAGAGAAACAAGATTGTTGGTGTATTTGCGTTTATTTACAACAACAAAACATTTTAATTGGATTTTCATGATGTATGTAAACCTACATGATGTATGTAACCCTACATTACTATCATATATCTGCAAGGCAAGTGCACAGAACACCAGTGATTCATCCTGCAGCATGCTTTGGATGTACAAATGAAAGAAAATTGAATTCCGCACACAATCCAATTCCCTCAAATTGCGAGTTCTTAGCTTTTGGTCCTGTTTTGTCTCACTATGCTTTCTCACAAGTATTTCACTAAATGTGTGGAGTTGAGACCACCTGTTTTTGGGGTCTCTGCTTTTGTTTTGGTCCACACCGAGTGCGATTACTGTGTTCACACCAGATGAAATAAACTCAACCAAGAGAGAAAATAAACTAGAGTCAGACTGACAAAATCTTGTGGGTGTGACAGCACTGTAAAAGTCACAAATACACACTTGAACAAAAACATTCAATATTTATAACTCTTTATACTGAACAGTGTAAAAAAATTATTATGGATTTGATTAGTGAAGAGAAACGTATATGCTCACTCTTCTCTGATTTGAACCATTTCAGAGGTGGAGAAACTGAAAGGGGTGTTGCTGCAGCAGAACTCTGGACACGACTCATACCGTCAAGTTGACAGCCCTTCACATGACCTCAAATTGGCCAAGGAGGCAGCTGCACAGTCTCTGGAAAGCTTGAAGGTAATGATGGGGAAGTTATTGTCAAGTGCTGTTAGAACTAGAAGAACCATATTACACCTGTTGTAGCCTCTTTGCACTGGCTCCCAGTATGTTTTACAATTGATTTTAAGATTTAATTGCAGATTTATAAAGCCCTACATGGTCTCTCCCTAAGCTGTGTATCTGAACTATTAGTGCCATATGAGCCTGCACGTAGCCTGAGATATTCAGATAGAGGTCTTCTGTGTGTTCCTGAGGCTCCTCTTAAAACTAGAGGTGACAGAGCTTTTGCGGTCAGAACCATAAAGCTTTGGAACAACCTGCCTGAAGATATATGATCAGCAGACTCAGTAACCTCTTACAATCCCTTTTTGAAACATACTTTTATAAGAGAACCTTTCCTGATTTTACTTAATTTGTATGTTTTCTGCCATAGTCTCTTTGTTTTCTGCCAGTTTTTAATTCACATTTGCTGTTGTTTTATGGTTGTTCTATTTATTGTTTTTGTTTTATACTCATGTTAAGCACTTGGTGACGCAAGTTTAGAAAAGTACTATATTAATAAATTGTTATTATTATTATTATTAGATAAATGCCCTCAAGTGATGCAAAAAAGGTAGCATTGACAATGCTACCTTGGTACTTAAGGTACTTACAATGCTATCTTAAGTACCAATACGTTTTGTTGAAAATGCTATCAGAAATATTTTCCTGACAGTTGTTTTGTGGAGATTCTTAATCATTCACATTCAGTACATTAACAAGACAAAGTACTTTTTTACTGACAGGGAATTACAGCAAACGGACACTTCAGACCGCTTATACCCTATCTCAACCACCAACTTGGTGGACAAATGCTAGTGTTGGTTTAAAGTTGGATCAAATTGGGAACCCTCTAACAACCAGTTTTCTTTTTAGGCCAAATAAATACTTTAACAGACATCCCTTTTCAATAATGATAATTTTGTTCGCAGCTGTGTACAGAGAAACACCAGGCAGAACGCAAAAAGTGGCTGGAGGAGAAGCTAAACCTGATTGGCCAAGCTAAAGAGGCAGAGGATAAGAGGAACCAGGAAATGAGGAAGTTTGCTGACGACAGAGAACGCTACACTCGGCAGCAAAGCCAGCTGGTAAGAAGAGTTTTTAGAGAAGAAACACTGGCTAAAACATGTACTGTGGACGTGCCATGTTAACAATATTCTCAAAGTCCCAGCTGTGCCAAATGTAAAAGGCATGCTTAGACTGATGAGTCTGGCAACCTGATATGTTTTAAAATGGCCACAACACAAAGAATAAACCCTTTCGATTTAGGAAATCTGTCACTTTCTCTCATTTTCTCACACACATGCAGCATAAAACCAGCTTGTTAATTTTCCTCTTTGTTAGGAATCCTTGTCCTCCCAGCTGGCAGAGAAGGAGCAGACCATGGAGAAATGGAGGAAGGAGAGAGATACTCTAGTAGCAGCTTTGGAGGTCCAACTAAAGAAGCTTCTCTCCAGCCAAGCAGAGAAAGACAAACTCATCCAACAGCTACGGCAGAATAACTCAGAGCTGCCACAGGAGGTCAGTATAGCATTAAGATGATAACAGATGCAGGGATAACACACTGAAGATATAAATTGACTCACTGTGTTAGATCTGTTTTAGTTATTCAGAGGAGATGGAGATGATGTTAAAAAAGATGGCTTAAGTGGCCATTACAGAAAATGTCAGGCTATGTGTTATTTGTGGTTGTAGCGTCTCAAGTCTGTTAGTCAGATAAAATCTTAGGCTTCTAAGTTCTTAGGCTTTTCATGGATTATTCAATAACACCAAAAAGTAGCTTCTCTCCTCTCTTTCAATCATCTCAGGATATTTTACCTGTTTGTACTCTGCAGTCAGAGATGTCAGAGCAGCTGATTCCCGTCATCTGTCAAAGTAAAACACCTGCTGTGATGTTGTCAGGAATTATTCACAGGTGAACTTTGATCTTGCACGGAGCATCATTTCAAACCTGTTCCCAAGTCACTTGGTGTTGATTTATCTCGTGGCAGAGTAGGACCCTCATGTTGTGCCTGAGCCAGCAACATTACTGTAACCTTGCTGAAAAAAGGGATGGAAGAGAAACATAAAAAGTCTGTAACAAAATTCAGCCAGTAAATCTAAGTAAGATATACATGCAGTTAGTCTCTCTACCAGTTGGACTTTGTAGTTCTACAGGATAAGAGCTTTTTGGCATCCTGGGTTTTTCTTTGCTTCTTTAGAAACTAGAAACATATTGTTTGCATATTTCTGTTATTAAGCTATGTGTGGTTTTCAGAATGTCAGTTTATTTAACTGTGTCCAGCTTATCCTGAATAACTAAATGGCAGACCATGTGAAGGACAGGCTGTAATGATGCTCCAGATCAACTTGATGCTGGGCTCAGTGTGTGTTATGGTGTTTCTGATATAAAAGCCTGTATCAGGCGGAAATTGAAAGCAAATTGCAGTTAATCTTACACAGATATATTTCCCATACAGATATTTATCTGTAGACAGATGAGGGAAATATTCAGGCTAATCATTCACCAGTATTGTTTCGAGTTTTTAAGTGTTATTTGAGTTATTGATTCCTTAAGAATAATAAAATTAAAGAAAAATACCATTTTAGATGGGATGCTGTCATCGTTTACAAGTTTAGTATTCAAATCAGGACATTTTTAATTTATACACACATTACAATTTGCATTCAAAGGTTACAATGGGGCATTTTAACCCCTTTTAATCTTCATGATATATCATACATAGTGCTGATTTTTTTTTAAAGACAGGTTAGATTGTGTAGATTAATTTACATTGTAAAGAAAGGCTACTTCTGTTCATTTGTTTTTAAATATATTCCACACAGTGCTGCTTCTGGACAACCCAAAAAGGTTACTAATAGCAACAGGCTCTCTGACACATCAACAAAATATGAACATTATAAGCATTGGAAACAGTGCAGTGTACAAAGTGCATTATATTGGCATGGGAGGCTGGTGGCCAGGGAGCGATATGCAGTTTAAAGTATGCTGAAGTGTACTGACATGAGCAGAATGTTTTCTTATGTTATTTTTGTTCATACATTTCTTGTTTAATTTATATACACCATTCCGTTTTAACACTGTATTTATGCTTGAGTCATGCTGGTGTGTGTAAAATTGAACACCTTTCAGGTTTGCAAGGTGAGATAAGGGTTAGGGACCACAATCAGGATGCATGGGAGGAAATTGTATCATGGGATTCACATAGAATCCAATATGTGTGCTTGTACTATGTCCTTATTAGGTAGTGCTGTCCAATATTTTTTCTTTTCTTTACGGTATTTGCTAAAAACAGCTTATCACTTGAGTGTTTTAAGGGTTGTTTTTTTTTTTTTTTAGTTTTAGAGTATTGGGAGAAAATGTAATTGTCAGGAAAAAAATGTCCTCATTGTTCATAAACTTTCTGTTACAGAAAGCCGACGGTAGTGTTGGTGTGGCAGAGCTGCAGTCTGCTTTGGCTGAGAGGGAGGCAGAGATCCTGCGACTGAAGGAAGAGCTCAAGGCCTTGACAGCCAAAATGGAGGACAAAATCACACAGGTAAGGGCAAGGAAGAAGTAGGGCTGTAGTTTGTGTTCTGGTTCAAAGAAAGCCCTCTGAAATACTGGTTACTGCCCCTTTAATGGTTGAAAAAGCAGCATGTTTAACCCTGTAACGCCATTTGTATGATATTTATGATACAATAAACTTCTGATGTATCAAATGTGATACATGAAAAATCTCACATGTAGGAATTATTTGAAATGTTTGTTTGTTTTGGAAAAAGTGTCCAATACACACTCCAATTTAAAAAAACAATAGGATGTTTTAGCTATTATTTATTTGTCTGGGCTTTACAGGGTCACAGCTTTACATTACACACAGTTGTTTGTATCTCAAGCTAAACATGACTGGTTGGCAAGAAAGCAGTCTCCAGCATAATATTCAGTTTTGTATGTGATTTTTTTTTTAAAAATTTATTTATTTTTTTATTACTTGTGATTGTTTTGTCAGAATGGAACGGCTCCGAGTTTACAGGGTAGAGATGAAAGCCTAGTGCAGAAGGTGTTTGTTAACTGTTCACCTTCAATCCTGTTGTTTTTGTTTTTAAACCCATTTTAGAAATGTTGAATACATAGTAAACATAGTAGGAATTTCACTGCATTAAGTCATACAGCAAATGTCTTTTGCTGCCAGGCCATCCTGTTATTTAATCATAAATATTACTCAGCTGTGTGAACCACAGTCTATTGTGACTTGGACCTGTAACTTGAATACACCTTAACAACAAAGTACAAGGATTATGTCCTTATGCAGTTAGACAGTGCTCTGCTAGATTACTGGATGCTGACATCAGATGTTTTGTGTCTGCCAAAACGATTTGGCACCCAGAAACATGTAGAGGCTGTGGTGGAAGCTGGCAGATAAAGTGTAGTGTAGTAGTAGCGTGATGCATCCAGCCAGTCACTGTATTAATGAATATTACTGTATACTTGTCATATTATACTATTTTTAATTTCTGGTTCTGGTTGTGATAGGCTAAAAGTAACGAGACCGCTTCTACATTGGTCGGGAAACTCCAGAGTGAAACCATTAACAAGACGTCTGGAGGAAGGAGGGATACCAGAGCTTCAGTCAGCAGTCAGGTAAGCTGAGAGAGATCCCATGAAAAGGCAAAAGATGGGTGTGTAGCACACTGAATAATCAAGTCAAAGATATTTAGTTTCAGTTTGCAGGCACATGTTGAACATACAAATAAGCTGAAGTAAAACAATAAGGGGTTTTAATTTTTTCCACAGTGTTAAAGAAATATTTTCAAGTTTGTCTTTGCACTTCTACAATTACAAACACACAGCATTGTGATCAGAATAATCCTCCAGTGAGTGCTTTACAGTTTACAGTCACATTACAAAACCAGTGCCTGAAGATTTCAGTGATGTCAAACCACTTTTTTCTGTATTTACTTGGCCAGGCATGTGCTACACATGTTCTCTTTCCAAAAATAACAAAACTCTAACATCCTATTAAACATGATGCTTCTGCTGGTTGGACAAAGATATTTCTGAGTTCCTGAAGACTGCAGTGTGCTTCAATGTGCTTGTCAGATGGTCAATTATCAGATTTTTTTTTCCTTTTTTTGTCCCACAATTGCAAAACTGAATGTCTTTATAGAGAAAACACAAAATATGTGCACTTATGCCCATTTACCGATGCTTCTTGTCTCAGTTTGAGTAGAACTGTTTTACAGTATGCATGTAAATATTCACTTCCGTAACAAAGGCAAACCTGCACCAAGCATCTTACCTTATACTGTGCTTTGCTCTGTCAAAGGCTCCTTAGCACCAACTAAATGATCATAAATGATATAGTTTGTTCTCCTGGAGGTGGTAGTATTTTGTACAGGATGTCTGCTTTTTCCCCAAACACTTTTACAAGACACACGTTTTATAGACTCCCGTCGTTTTCTTATGTAAATTCTGGACAAAGGAGAACCGATTGCAGATATTGTGTGGATTTGTGTGTTCACACATGCAGCGCACACTGAGAGATCATCTGAGAGGAATGTGACACCATAGAGATCAAACTTCCAACATTAGACGTTGTAATAGGGAGTTGTAGTAGCATTTGAAGACCTCAGTCTTTGTAATGCCATCTTGCTCAGTAACAGCTGTAGATTTGAATGTTGTGGTGACTGATCTCGACAGCCATTGTAACTGACAGACCAGTCTAGACACATTTCTGTCTGGAGTGACCATGAATGACCCCTTATCTCCACATTTTGTGTGGTCCCACAGGGTTCGGGTGGCTATCCATCAGTGCTGGACTCCTCTGAGATTTCCACGGAGAACGGCAGGACGAGCCGCTTCCCACAGCCAGAGCTGGAGATCTCCTTTAGCCCTCTGCAGCCCAACCGCATGGCTCTGCGACGCCAGGGAGAGGAGAACTCAGTCACCGTTAAAATCACCCGCTCAGCACGCAAGAGGAAGAGTGGCGAGATGGAGAAGGTAGGAAGTAATCAAACTAAAGCACAGTCTACAAATTCACCAGGTGTTTTTCATACACAGGAGGAAAGTATTGATTAGTGTAGTGACTTTTAGTTGATTAAACATTTTATTACCCTTTGCCCTGTATACATTGATACATTTCCTTCATCCAGCTACAAAAAGTGGTGCAATGCTTGACATTTGCAAATCTACATTTGCATATTTAAAAATAAATCCACTGTAGTTAACCTAAAAAACAGCTGCACAATATAAGTCTCAGAGGTGGGCTGTTAAAAGTATTTTTCAGAGATGATAGTTGTTGATTTTCCACGTGGTCTGTGGAGAAACGGTTACTTCTGGGAACAGAGCAACTGCAGCCGTTTGAATGTGCCACATACTGATGCACAAGTGCTTCTACACTAATGAAATTAGAAATGAGAGAAATTAGGATTAATTTAAAAACGTGGCAGAATAGTTGTCACATAGAGACCAGAGCTGATATAATTCTTCTGCATTTCCAGATAAGAGTAAGAGGCATCATCACACATGCACAAAACACATACTGAACCATTGTAAACGCACAGAGAAATATTTCAGTGTTTTATTTCTACCAGTCCTTCTAAAACAACTATGCTTAATACTCGATGAATGCACTTCTGTGGGTTATGTTTGGCTACTACAAATACAAGGTCAACAAGCCAATCCCATCTGTGCCACTGGGAAATGGATTATAGTTTTCATCTTGAACTGGTTGATCCTGCGGTTCTTTGAAACCAGTTGTGATTCACATGTTAAAAAATCAATCTCAGAACAGACAAGAAAGGCTCTTCGGAAACATGAGCTGTATAGAAAGTGAAGGTGCTCTGGAGAATGAACAAGGTGAAGGTTGTTTTCAGGACAGTGTCTCACTAGAATTTAATTAAAAGCAACAGAGGAGCTGCACTTATGTTAATTTGTTTGTTTCAACTAATTCAGGGGAACTAGGCTAATGCCTCTGTTACATTTGTCTCCCAAAGCCATGTGATACATGTAAATGCTAGTGTGAATTTGTGTATGTAGTGAAACACATTTTAATGCAGAAAGCTCATGTAAAGTACACACATGGAACAAAGAAATTCCAGATCTATATGCAGTGTTGAACACACTGCAGTATGTTACATACTCTGTTTGCTTATTAATTGTCATGCTGTGAAGACTCTGGCTAGCCCAGCTTCTCAGGTCTACATTTGTGACAAAATCAGTGAATTACTAAATTTTTAAAACACCAGTGGATAAATTCACTACTAACTAACAGTACAAATTCAAATGCACACAATGTAGGAAGCCTATAATTTATAATATATGATTTGAGGCCATATATAGTTTATGTGTCCTCATTTTCAGTTTGTTTTCAAAGTTGTCTAAAAGCTTATTGTAATGTTATTGGCTTTCTGTATACATCAGTGATATAGTATAAATAGTAAAAACACATGTATGGATGAGAGAGAACATCAATTATAGATACCACTTACAAGGAGAACCATACATGCACACACCCACCCATCAGGAGAACACATTAAAGAAGCTTCCAGCACACGGCAACACAAGGTCGGATATAGTTCACTTGTCACATCATCATCATCCTGTCACTCTCTTGCAAAGAGTAAAGCTTGTTGCAATGCGTCTTAAGCAGATTTCTTCCATTCTCAGAGGCTCAATAGTATTTGGGCAATGACGAATACTTAACTGACCACGTGCAGTACTTACCCTCTTTACTTTAAGACAAATGAAGCAGATAAAAGAGTTGATGTCATGTACTGAGTTGGCAGACCTGGAGCTACCAATATGAAATCCAAGGAGATCTCAATACAAGTGACAGGAAGAGAAAAGTATGGTGAAGGAACATCACAATCAAAGCTACCACATCATATGTCAGACATGGTAGAGGCAGTGTTATGGTATGCACATGTATGGCTGCTAATGGAACGGCCTCATTGTTGTTTACTGGTAATGTGACTGCAGACAGAAGTAGCAAGATGAATTCAGACTATATTTATGGTTATATTTACAGTTGCATTACTTTGCCCAAATACAATTGAGCCACTATTGAGAAAGTCCTTTAGTAAGACCCTGAAATCAAACTTGTTGCCTGTGGAATAGGCCACCACTGTGCACGGCAGCTCCGCCCTCTCAGCATCCCTGAATGAAATAATACTGCACAATTTTAAACAACCTTTGATAGCGTTTCAGTTGCTACCAAACCAACCAACCAACCAAACGCAAAAATTTATACTGGTGTTTATTATTTTTTCTATTGCATGCAGTCAATCCAGTATGGAGTAGACAGCTACTTTTACACCTTCAGTGATAGCAAAAATAACTTTGCCAGGCCAAGGATATAAATGTCATGCGAAATACATGCTTGGCTTTAGATGGATAGATAAGTTTTTATTTGTCATATGCACAATTATACATAGTACAATGTACAATGAAATGCGCATTACCATGTAAAGCTGTAAAGTCATTTAGGTTTGCAGTGATTTAGGGGACAAACATCAAAATAATCATTGTTAGTAGAGAGTTGTTACATATCATCACATTATAAGGAAAAATTGGCATGTTACAGAGTTTTTTTAGGATATGTATATGTATATGTATGTGTGTGTGTGTGTGTGTGTGTGTGTGTGTGTATATATATATGAATAGATCTTGATTGCACCAGTCATCTAATTGTGTTGCCATTTTTGTTATAATCCACTGCTTTTATCTAAGTGTTCTCGAGCTCCAGTTTTTCCAGATGTATCTTACCACTGCAGTGAAAGCAAACCTCACAGAGTAAATGATGAAACTTGTTTTGAGATGCCACCAAGAGAGAAAGCTAATTATAAACTAAAAGAGGCAATTTGGTGACAATAAAAAAAAATTAACAAAATTATAAAATGATCTGTTATCATTGCTGATTTCAATACTGTACTGATAATTTACTTGAAGGAATAGGTTTGTACAAAACCATAGAAGTCAAACCTGTCTTGTATGTTTTTCAATCAGAAGCTGCTGTACAATTACAGCAGCAATTACTCTGTGCCATTCCCGTAGCTGTCATTGTTACCCAGAATTTTGCCACCGTTTTCACTCGATGTTGTAAATCTCCCTTCTTTAATATGCGAAAAACATCTTTTTTAAGTATGTATGAAAGCATTTTATCTTTTGATACCAGCTGTGGGAGTATTTATACAGGCATGAAATCTCTGCCATGAGTGCCAAAGTAATTCCACTAATGACTGCCATTCTGCTGACTGGGTTCACGAGAAAACTGGAACAGAAACGGGGGGTGCTATGACAAAAACTCTCAAAAAGATAAAGGAGTTTGTGTTGGGGAGGGCTTCTGCAGCACAGCCAAACTGATGTGATGTTACATCTGATTTTATTCTGGGGATCCGGGACAATTCGGTCAATGTTTATGAGCATGATTACATTCTTTTAAAAAGGCAGTAAAACAACCGAGAGTGTTATAGCATAGTATTTTTCATAATGGCAGGGCAGTTTCAAAGAATCCTTTGCCTGCAGAACCTGACAGTTTCACGACTGCTCAAGTGATTTTTATAACCAGTGGAATTGACAGAAAACCTAAAATTTGGTTTTCCATTTACATTTTAAAAAAGACTGACACATATAACTTCAATAAGGTGTCCTCGTCTGTCTTACTTTTTCTTTCTTTTTTCTTTACATTAACCTCTAACAAACATATACTATGTTAACACTGTGGCAATGACCCACTTTTTTTACTTTAAAAGCACTAGTCAACCTTAGAATTTGAAAAAAATAATACAGTAGTAGTCAAGAACTCACAGGTCATGGGAGTGTCGTAACATCTTCAGCCTACTTACAGTAACTAAAAGAAAGTGGAGACTCATAGTCATATTTTGACCCAGCAACAGTAAAAACAAGAGGATAAGAGGAAACAAACAGACACGCTGAGTTTTAAACCAAGTGAGAAATAGATTATAATAAATTGAGGAGAACATGTGCAGAAGGAGGTGGAGGCAGCACAGAAAGAATAAATTGAGAGAGATCGTTTTAGGGTTAGAGGGGAAAATGCCAGCTGGGGAGAAAGGAAGTAGGAAGGAAAGACAAAGACAGACAGTGGAGAGGAGGGAATGAGCAAAAGAGGAGAGGAAAGATAAGTGTCAAGCAAGCAGAGATTGTGGGGTGGGGTGGAGGGAAGTTCGATAGCAAGATGAAAGTGGAGAGATTGTGTGTTGAGTGGCTGGATCGCAGGAGAGAGAACAGAAAACAACGGAGGAGGGTACAGAACAGACAAAATAGACATAGAAGTGGAATCTAACTGTGCAGGCTGTACTTATTGCACACATCCTTTCTTTTTTTTAAGTAAAACAAAAAAGACACAATGCACTAAACAACATGTATGTACTCAAGTGCAAACCATAAAAAATTATTGTACATATTTTACATAATTATCACTTTTTTTATTGAATTGAAACCTTATAAACCGTACCATAGCTACCATAGCTCTGACTGCCTCCCTCCTGCACCAGTTTTACAACCTCTAATAAAGGTTTTCCAGTTCCATTACGAAGCTCCTGCAATTGCATCAGTTGTCATCACATAGGCCCAATTGAAAAACAAGTTCATGAACAGAAATGCTAAATATACAGTTTAACAGGCAGGCAAAGCATATCTGGGTTATTAGGTTCACTCAAATCAAGTATTTAATTGTCAGTTACCAGTTATTTCAATAATTGTGGAGTTTATAGTAAAACTGTTTCCTGAATATGTAAATGTATTTCCACTGATCTTATAGCCTGATGTAGGCTTGTTTCAGAACTAAGGTAAACTCAGTGGAGATTCAGGACACAGAACATAACCCAATATGATGTGCATATACCATAGAACACTTACTTGAGCATTTCTTGAATAAAACCATCCCAATAAAATGAAAGTACAATGTATAAAAAGGGAGAGAGAAAGGGGGAAAAAACACACAGGAAGACTTTATAGGGACTCATTATATTTTTCAATTTACACCTGTTTCACCATCTTATTCCAAGTGAGCAGAGTATATACTCTCTTCATGTCATTAATAGTAGGGAGTTTTATCTCGAACTCACTCACTTTGTATACTGTATACACCGCTCAGCCAAACAATGCTGGCTGGTGGCTCATCACGACACTCTGAAGATGCAGCCCCATTTTCAACAAGCTATGATATAGGTAAGTAAGTATAAGTCTCGATATCGCCCTCATGTTCTCCTAAAACGTGTGTTACCACGTTACAGCAGAGGGTATGGGATGATGGGTGAGAGGCTAGACGAAGGTGGAGTTTGCTAGTGCCAGCAGCAGCAACCAGCACTGAATCAAACACTGAAGAAGCGAGAGAAAATGTTCAAACGTGCGTCTTGTTCTAATGTCTTTTTTATTGGCACCTCCTTAGCTGCTGGAGCCCAGACATCATCAGATCATTGACAGTGTCTTATGGATATTTCCACAGCCTGTTGCAGGACATTACAGCCTTCAGCTTCACCACAGATTTTTTAGCCAGCAGTGTCGGCCCACTGTCTCATCAGTTTAACAGCTCAGTGGGTTCATGAGCATTTGACTCCTGAGCAAATCATATTACAAGCAAAACAATTTCAATGCGATGCACTGTTCTTATGACACATGTACATCATTGTCAACAGTAAAATTTTACCATCCCATTTTACCATGTCCAAATGACTGTTGTCATTACTTGGCAATAATAACACACAACTTATGAAATGATTATCAGTGCATTAAGTATTGTGTATTTAATGCATATTAAACTACTCAGTCAGTGATACTTCAGGGTAAGAGCTGTTCTTTATATTCACCAGAGGATCTTTTATATATTCTGAAACTGACCTGCTGAGCATGTCTTTCATCCCTTCACTCAGTCTGTCTCTCTGCAGCTAAATCTGTCAGCAGCCTCTTGGCCTGTCCTTGATCCAGCAGGACCACAGGTAGAGAGCCAGTTCACAGCTGATTAATGACACAACACTTAACAGAGCCTCACAGAGGTCAGGGAGAAAAGAGGCATTGAGACGGTGAAGTATTCAGAGTTTTCAGCCAGAATTGGAGCTTTGCATTTCAGATCCATCAACTGTCAAAACAAACCATCCACCTTGTTTCACTCTTTAGCTCTTCATTAACTAGATAGAGTAGTTGAAGATTTATGGTGTGAGAGGTTATCTTTTGTTTTGTATTGTTAGTCCATCAGTGACAATGCTGACGTAAGGAGCAAATGAATGTGAAAGATGTTGAAGATGAAATTCTTCACTTCTTGACTAAATAGTTACACTTGTATCAGTGATTCTTGATAAGTTATCAGCGACCAGTTCTTTGTGAAGCCGTGAATATGGGCTGATCATGTGGGCATCGTGCAATATCCATTAGGACACAATCCAAAATAATTATATGGTAAAGACTTTTATCTCAAATGTGCATGGAATTGACCTCGATGAACAATTCCGGTAGTAGTTCCATGTTGAGTAGAGACAGTGGCCTGCTAGCATGATAAGATGATGATTACACTTGTGCATTATAACGTCAGATTCATCAGACATAATTCTATGGGCTTGAATTTGCTCTGCACCAAAGGACAGGTTGTCTCTTGCTTACCACAACTCAGTAGCTTATACCTGTATATGTTATTTTCACCACAGTGGCACTTGTGATTGCTACTTTATTTATTTATGTGCAGTGTGTTTCATATTTCAGTGTAGAGGGTTTGTTTAAAGTTACTCAGTTAGTAGTTGTTGCTCACATATGTCAGAAGATAATTGTCCTGTCACTGCTCAAGTCGTCCAGTCTGAATCTGTGGATGATGGTTCCCTCATTGTTAGAACCAAAACTGAGACCAGAGATACTCAGCAAAGGTTGAAAATGTTGATTTGTCCATCTCCATTTCTAGTTGTAGTAATTACCATAGATTAATTACAAAATATTCTAATCAAGCTTTCTTTTCTCAAGTCTTACATTTTCAGGAGGAGTAAACGACGAACTACACATGAGGTACCAGTTTTTTTTTTCCTTTCAGTGAACGCACTCATCAGCATCATTTCCATCATTTTAAACCTCCATCAAGAAACATTCATGATCACAATCATCAGATACATCATCGCTTCATCAGTATAGTTTTCACATTCAGACCAGAAAATGCTTACTCTCATCATAAACATGTTGCACCATCCAGTAAATTCTAGTTTGGCCCCAGCACTTATGCTTCCGTGCTAGAGGCTACGCTATAGGCTATGTGCAGTGAAGATAGAGCAAGCAGACAGCAAAAACTGTGTTTGGCTGCTTGGCTACATGCATACAATATCCTGGAACTGTGATATTTCTTGTCATGAGAAAACCAGTCGCTTGCCTTTGTGTGATTATGGTTGTTACTAGTGGAAGCCAGTCTGCAGTCTGTCCTCCGACGTTGTCATGTGTGTTTTGAAATCCCCTGACCCCCAAAACACAAACTGAGCAGAAAAATCAAAGTCTGAACTGAACTGTGAATTTGAAGAATCAAATGTGGCTTTAATATCCAATCATCTAACTTGTTTCTTGTTTTTACTTGTAATGGGGGAAATCATTTTCTCTGTCTTGGTTTTGACATGTGCTCCACCTTGCTTTTATTTCTATATCATTTACTTTACCATTTGACTGCTGGTGTGTGAACACAGCTGCTGAGAGCATTGGTGGTGTTTTAAGTCTTCATGGATTTCCTCTGTAAACACATTTTCTCTCTCTGCTTGCACCATGTAGATTAGAGTATTTGAGAACCATGTAAGTGGTGCTTTGGTCCATCTCATTGGTGTTGACTCTTGGTGTGTTTGGGAGTGTAAAATTAAGCTGGAACCTGGCTCTTCATCCTACTGGGAGGAGATTGACCCACATAGTAGTGCTCCTGAAATTTGTTGGGATTAGTTTTTTTTGTTCAAGGACACTCGAGTGGGTAACTTGGGGTTGAAGTGTGAAATTATCATTACAGGGTCGTTTGTATGACCAGACACACACTGCTTCCAGCTAAGTTTAGAGTCACTAGTGGAATTACTTCTACACTTATAAATTAATTTCCTTTATCAAATTTAGTAGCGAAGCAGAACTCAGATTTCACTTTCATATCACAATTCTGTGTACTTATAATAATGT